>JAADYF010001055.1:0-10376 GCA_023338175.1 Phytopythium delawarense
CTTTAGGTGAAGCAAACGGGCCAGCCACACGGACTCGCCACCGTGCTGGCAAGTTGCTGCACGGACTCGGCAGGCGCAGTTGCGCTGGCGAGAACGCTGGCGAGAGCACCGGCGAGAACGGAGTCATGCCATATCGACCATTTCCCGCGGTCCACTTCCGACAGTATGTAGTCGCCACCACCGGGTGTCTCGACCAATCGGATCTCCGCGATGATAAAAATCGAGGTGTTGTGCAATCCTTTCGCACGCAAGGACGTGAAGGAGGCGCGGCCTTCTTCGGGAGAAGCAGGCGAGCTGTGGCTTCGAGCCATGCCATGCCAGGCTGGCAGGCTGGCAGCTCACTTCGACTTTCGCCGCCTGGAGCTCAAGCGTCTTCTCTGTGCCTTCTTCTTCGCGGCCCCCTCTCGCCTGCCACTCCAGCAGTGCGCAGTGGGGGTCGGTCGGGCCAGTCGACCCGACGCAGCCTGCGCGCGCATTGTCGCTGCGTTCACTGCTCGAGACGGCCAGAGGATGACATCATGCGGGACGTGCTGTCGTTGACCAGTCGGCCAGCCAGTCCAAGTCCCTCACGCTGACGAAGAACGAGGCCGGTGCTGATCGCCGGGCGCCGCGAGAACAAGTACAAGACGTCTTCGACGATCGACCTTCGATCAAGCGGCGCGCAGGTCCACGCGCTCGGAACGAGCGACGTGTCGAACTGCCCTTCGTCTGGCGTCCAGTTCCGACTGCGACGCCGACAGCTTCGTCAGCAACTGGCAGCTGCTGCGGCAACTCGCCGCGCGCTGCCTACCGCTGCTGCCGACAGCGGGGATGACCTGCCAGCCTCGACTGCTTTCGATTGATTTGATAGTGACAGAGGTAGGTGTTATAGGCCCAATCAATACAGGCGAGCTGTCACAGATGCAAAGCAAGTGATGGTGATACGGCGACCCACCGGACGGTGTCAGCACTCGGTGGAGGCTGACGCCAACGACAAATTATGCCCGTTGGTCGACGGCAATGTACGCAAGCGTCGACAGTTCAGATGTAATGGAGGCGGACCAGTGACGATGCCTCTGCGGCGCGCACGGTAACTGTGACGGTTCTCTGTACTGGTTCGATGGGCGACGCTAGCGCTCGGTGTACGCGATGCCCGGGATCGCGCGGCGGCTGTAGAGTACGACGGGCCGCGACCAGTTGGTCTTGCCCAGGTCGGCCTTGAGGCGGAAGCGGCCGGCGGCCAGCAGGAACGCGTCCATCATGTCCACCACGTCGGCGCGCACCTTGATCTCGCGGAAGGACTTTGGGACCGCGACGCCGAGCCGCCCCAGGCGCTTGAACGCGTTGCTGGACCATTGAGAAGTCAGCCATGACACGCAGAGTCAGTGGTGATGACACAGCCAGCCCGGGTCGTCTAGCTCCACGCAAAGGAACTCACCGGTAGCACTTCCACGGCTGGGGTTCGACCAGGAGGTGCTCCGTCATGTCGCTCACGGTCCCGAGGAACCGCCAGAGGCCGTCGTCGCCGTGGTTCAGGTGGATCCACATGGTGACGCTAAAGCACGTCACCAGGTCGAACTTGCGCGGTGCCGTCGGCGGGCGCCTGGCCTGCTCCAGAAACGCGCCGAGCTGCTTGTTGAAGTCGGTCGTCATGACGTCCACGTGAAGGAACTCCACGGTGTCTCCGCTCGCCAGCTCCGCCGTCTTCTTCTTCTTGGCACGTGTGATCAGCACGCCGTCGATATCGACGCCGAGGACGCACAGCGGTCTTCTCGCAGCGAGCGCATCCGCTTCGCTGCTCTCCGTGTCTGCCGCACTGTCACCCGTGGCCTGTGGCCGCGCGTCCTCCTTGACCTTCAGGCCCTCGCTGTCCCCAGCACCCTGCTGACCTTCAGCCGCAGTCAGTGACCGCAGCGCGGCGTCGGCCGCCTTGGCCTTGGCCACCTTCTTGGACACGCCCTCGCCCTTGCCCACGAGCTGGCCATCGACGCGCAGCTCGACCGCGAAGTGCTTGCGGTGGCTGCTGCCACCCTCGTCCGTGAAGACGTACTCGACGCGGCGCTTCTCCTTCTGCATCTTCTCGTTCAGCACGCTCGCGCTGTTCTCATCAAAGCGGAGCACGTCCTCCATCTCCTGGTCACCTTCGCGCGCGCTGTGCTGTGCCCGCGTACCCGCCAATGCGCTGTACAAGCCGACTGTCAGGTCGCCTGGGGACAGTCGAGCCAACCACAAGGTCAGAGCCACGGTCTACCAGGCTAAGGACCATCAGCCGAGAGCAACTCGCCTTCGTTGCAGCCAATGTCGACGACCGTCGCGGCCGACGCGTCGCCCTCCGCCTTGGGGGAAAGCAGCGCCTCGCGCAGTGCCCGCGACGTGCGCGCGTCCATGAACCGCAGCCGCTCGTGCACCGGGTTGAAGCTGTAGTACGCATGGAAGTTGCCCAGCACGTGGCCCTCGGCATCGCCTGCCATCGCCGCCGATCCGTTCGCTGCGGGCGACATGGTCGCCATATTCGCGACCAAGCAAGCACGTTTCCTCTTGATCATTGGGCTGATTGGCTGGACGGTCAGCCGGACTACATCAGTTTGACGCATATCCTACTTGATATCGAAGGGTTTTTGACAGTATCCTGTGAAAATGAGTGCATATTGGTATTGCCATTCGTACGTAAAACAAGTTTAAAGCGACCTGAGTGTTCCCGTTCGTTTCTGCTCTATGCTCAATCCGACAATTGCATAATATGTGACAGGTCCAGCTGAGCTTGATGGATGAGCTCTTGGTGCACTTCCAACCAAGCTTGGCGACAGCAACATGCACCGCGTCGCGCGCGTCCGTCCTGGCGCCTTGGCGCAGCGCTCGCGGCTGCTGCGCGGCGCCTCGACAGCCTCCAAGGCGGCGGCGGCTGGAGGCGATGAGAGCAACACCTCGCGGTACGCGGGCATGGCCTTCTTCTCGGCGATTGTACGTGCAGGGGTTCGCCTCCGATGGCTTCGGTGCTGTTCATTTGGCGGGCGTTGACGCTGACGCTGATGCTGGCATAGGCGATCGGCACGGCGTACCTGGGCGTCTGGCAGACGGAGAGATACTACTGGAAGGTCGGACTCGTGGAGGAGCGCAAGAAGCAGCTGGAGGAGGACCCCGTGGACGTCCCGAGCGAGGCGCTGGCACACGACGTCATGTAGGTCGCCGCGTGGCGCATTTAGAGCGTGAGACCTGAATACTAATATGCTGCGCGGGTCTGCTGGACGTCAGCGACGAGATCGAGTACCGCAAGCTGCGCGTGGAGGGAAAGTTCAAGCAGGGCAGCACCTTCTACCTCTGTGAGAGCGACCATTTGCTGCAAGACTTCAGACATGCGCTCGTGCTGACAGTGTGCGTCGTGGTGACTCGCAGACCCACGGTCAGCGCCTGCGGACGGAACCGAGTCGATCGGGTCGGTGAAAACGGGTGGATACATCTACTCGCTGCTTGAGCGCGAAGGAGGGTGCGTGCTTGCGATCGCCGCCGTGCTTGAGAGGTGATGGGAGGTCGACTGATGGTCTTCTTGTGAACACACAGAACGCCGGTGATCGTGAACCGCGGGTGGCTGCCGCGTAACATCCTGGATGTCCACATGGCGAGCGAGCAGAAGGAAGACGACGGCCTGCAGACCGTCGTGGGCGTCGTTCGCCGTGGCGAAGTGGTTGGTAGCCCCGTTTCGCAGATCATTGCACGAGTTGTGGGATTGACCTCGCGCGTGTGATTCGCGCCGACAGCGGAACCAGTTCACGCCCGACAATGACCCGAAGGCGCACCAGTTCTTCTTCTTGGACCACGAGCAGCTGGCTGAGGCCATGGGGCTCAGCCCGGACCAACTGCCGATCATCCTCGATGCGATCAGTGCGTCCGACTCGGTCTCTGCGATGGCTATGCCTGCATGACGGCTAACCGCAATGCGCCACACAGCCGAGAGCTCGAAGCAGCGGCCGTCGCTGGAGCATCCGATCCGCAAGACCGTCAAGAACTACATGGAGTTCTACATGACTCCCGAGAAGCACGTGGGCTACGCCGCGACCTGGTACGCTCGCTCGATGACACCCCACCTCGGTTGCATTACCGGCATAAAGGCTGCCAAGAACTCGGCTGACATGGAATCCCCTGTGCTCGACCACGTGGTCGTAGGTTCGGCTGCAGCATCGCCTCCGCCGTCATGGGCGTCCTGCGCTTCCGCAAGAAGAAGGTCGGCCGCGGCTTCGCGCGGTTCTGAGCGGCCGCTGCTGGCGTGTAGAGCTTCGAGGGACCCGCCGCCAAGCCGCCAGCGCCATGGCGACTGGGAACTCGGGCTCAATACGACCAGAAACAACCGGACGAACTCACAGATGGCGCATGGTGAGCGTCGAGAGCATCGCGATGCCATGAAGGGCTCGGTTCTGACAGCAAAATCGAGATCACGAGCGCTTTTTCAGTCCGGAATGGCAGGTTTTAGTCGTCGAGTCGTCAAGCCAGCGCGGAAATCTCCAGTGCAGACAGCATTTTAGCCAACCATAGACCGGTAGCTCTCGGCAATCCTCCAATCATATGATGGCTATTGCACTTATCGCAAGGATTACCGCCAAATCACTACGTTTTAGTGCTAAAACGGACGCAGCACCAACTGGCCAGTCCTCTATGGCCGCTATTTCACTTGGATAAAGTATGTGATCGGCTCACATCCCACGTCCCCCGCACTCTTCTGGACGAGAATCAGAGCGAAACTTGCCTCGTCGACGGCGGGCGAGCAGGAAGCGAGGCATCCACAACCCGGGGCGGCGGCGGCGGACGAGAGGCCACGATGGACGACGCAGTGCTGCTGCTGCTCATGCTGTTCGTACTGGTCATGGCATCGTACATGCTGGACCGGTACGCGTGCATGGTCATCTCGCAGAGCGGCTTCGCGCTCGTCTTCGGGCTGCTCGTCGGCGTCCTCATGATCATCGGCGGCAAGCACGCGGCGCTGCACAACCACCTCAACTTCGACAACAACCTGTTCTTCAACGTGCTGCTGCCGCCCATCATCTACGAGAGCGGCTTCTCCATCAAGCGCCAGGCCTTCTTCCGCAACTTCCCCGCGATCGTCAACACGGCCGTCGTCGGCACCGTCATCGCCACGTGCGTCACCGGCGGCCTGCTCTACGCCGCGGGCCAGGCGGGCGTCGTCCCGCGGCTCTCCTGGGTCGAGACCTTCCTCTTCGGCGCGCTCATCAGCGCCGTCGACCCCGTCGCGACGCTCGCGTGCTTTAACAAGCTAGACGCGCCGCCGCTGCTGTTCAACCTCGTCTTCGGCGAGAGCATCCTGAACGACGCCGTGGTCATCGCTCTCTACCAGACGCTCAAGCAGTGGGAGCCTGAGAGCGACTTTAGCGTCAACCAGCTCTTCTGGGTCGTCGTCAAGACGGGCGGCATGTGCATCGGCTCGCTCGTCGTCAGCGCCGTCATCACGCTCTGCGGCGCCTTCCTGCTCAAGCGCCAGGTCTTCTCAACGCTGCGGTTCTTCCCGACCTACGAGATCTCACTGTGCCTCATATTCAGCCTCCTCACGTACTTCGTGGCTGACAGCCTCAAGCTCAGTGGCATCGTCGCGCTCTTCTTCTCGGGCACCATGACGGCGCACTACCACTTCCACACCATCTCGAACGAGGCGCAGCACTCGTTCACGCACTTGCTACACACGCTGGCGTTCGTGTGCGAGAGCATCGTCTACGTCTTCATGGGCATCTCGTTCATCCTGATCTTCGCGGGCCACGTCGAGCACAACGCCGGCGCCGCGCTGCGCGTCGACGACATCGACTGGACGTTCATCCTGCTCACGCTGCTGTCGTGCATCGTCGCGCGCTTCTGCAACGTGTTCCCGCTGCTCGGACTGTCCAACCTCACGCGCAGCCGGGCGAACAAGATCCCTGTCAAGTTCATGAGCGTCATTTGGTTCGCTGGGCTGCGCGGGTCGATCTCGTTCGCACTGGCCAAGAACTGGAACTACGTCGGTCTCCTGGGTGCTTCTCATCGCCGCCTGATCGAGTCGACGACGCTCATGGTCGTGCTCTTCACGACCATTGTCATCGGCGGCCTCACCGGCCCGGTGCTGTGGCATCTGGGCCTCGCAGGAAGCCACAAGGAGCACCACGCCGCACGCCAAGACTCGGACGTGGAATCGGACTCTGGCTCCACGACGTCCGCGGGATCACAAGTCGATCTGCTTCGGCCATCGCCCCGCCTGCAGCTCCAAGCGCGCCACGTCATCCGCGGCTCCATGCACTTTGTACTTCGCGAAGGCTCGCTTGAACCCTCTGCGGCAGCGTCTGGGAACGCACCGCTCTCGACTCGTTCAGCTGGCGGCAACATCATCACGGCTGGTGCGCCAGTGCTCACCCCACGCCCGCAGTTCCGCGACAGCTCGAGCGAGGAAGAGGTGGAGGAAGAAGACACTATCGCTCAGCAGGCCGCGCGGGCCGGACCCCCGAGGGTGCAGCGGCAGGCGTCGGCGGGCAACTCGATGACGGGCACCATCATGCGGTCGTGGCAGAGCTTCGACGCGTCGTACATGCAGCCCATCTTCGGCGGCCAGTCGCAGTCGCCGCTGTCGCCCAGCCTGCAGCATTCCCCGGCGAACGACGGCGACGTGCAGCTCGCGGCGCTCCCAAAGGAGAGCGCCGTGTAGTGCGAGCGGCCAAGTTGGTGGTCCTGTTGGTGGCGTGTTGGCTGTGTTGTAGTGGACCGACCGCATTCATCGTTCGCCTCTCGCCGCGGCCGTCGGCACGAGCAGCTTTCCCCTTTAGATCCTACCCGAGTGAATACACGAACGCTTCTTCCCTTCGTCCCCTTCACTCGCCACCAACAAGCCGTGCATGTTGAGCTGGTTGCGTTTGGATACTTCATCCACAATGGGTTCAACAAAACGTACCCCCTGGAGATGTAAACCCCGCCAAAATCGATATAACCGGTGCTGCCACCTTCCAGGCGACTAGGCAAGCTGACCGCAGTGCTCTCGGAGGATGGCGGAGCGACCGGCGGAGGCGCTGGAGGCCGGACAGCAGGCTATGCGGGCGGCGGAGGGGGCAGCGGAGGGTGAGCACGGCAAGCCGCATGCGCGCTCATGGTCCGAGTCGGACGACGACGGCGGCGACGGCAACGACGGCAACGACGGCGACGACGGCGGGATGACGGAGGCGCTGGAGGAACTCATCCTGGACGCGTACAACAGCATGCAGAGCGACGGCGAGTTCATCTTCCTGCCCGACCACGTCGCGCGCAAGCTGCACGAGGCGGCGCGGCTGGTGGGTCCGGTCTCTTTCTCGAGTGGCGAGCGCGTGCGCTGACTCGTGCGTTGGCGCCGACGGTCCGCAGCTGCAGGCGGAGGACGAGGACCAAGCCGCTGAGCCGTCCCCGGAGCCGACGGCCGCCTCGAGCGACAGCGACAGCGCGCGGCCGCTAAGCGCCAGGGACAGGGCCAAGACGGATGGCGGGCTTGCCAACGCGGCTGGTGGCGGTGAAGGAGCGCGAGGAGAGTTTGGCGCGCGGCACCGCGAGCAACAGCCGCCGATGCAGGTCGTGACGCGCGACTTGCTCCCGCGCACAAGGTCCTCCGAGCTGCTGTTCACGGACCTGGCGCCAGTCATCGAGACGGACGAGGAGGTGGGGTGTGTGCGCGTTGAAAGGATGCGCCTTCGGTGTCTGACGCTGTTAATGGGGCTGCTCAGGAGTCGAGCGGGCCATCCTCACCCGCGGGAGACCGGGGCGAAAAGCAGGAGCCGCACACCGCCAACTCCTCAACGGCATCTTCACAGCCACTGCCACCTCCCCCACCGCCCCCTCACTCTACTAGTGCGCGGAGTCACTCGGCGTCGCACCACCCCAAGTCACACGCGGCATCACCCGCGACGACGCCGCGGACGGCGGACAAGAAGGAGAGCGAGTCAACGTACGAAAAGCGCCGGCTAGCTGCACTCAAGCTCAAGGAAGACAAGGCTCGGCGCGCCCAGGAGAAGCACGATGCAGCCAAGAAGCAGCGCGAGGACGCGCGGCGGGAGCTGGAGGAGGTGCAGCGGAAGGAAATGGAGGAGAAGCGCGAGCGCGTGCGGCGCATGCGACAGCAGCGAGAGCAGCGCAAGGCATCGACGACTGCCAAGCCAGCGCGATGAGTCGGCTCCCAGCAAGCGATACGATCCTCCTCTTCTTCGTGCGTGCGTCTGCTGACTGGCCATCGAAGCCCGCGAGGACATGCGCGTAGTAGTTTTGTTCGTGTAGGTTGCGTGTTCGTCAGGTCCGGTTGGCATCGTCTAATACCAATTCGGCGTTTCGAATCTCGTCTCTTAGCATACTAGATCGCTCTGCAGCTTTGCCAGTGCCTCCGGGTCCAGCTCCTGCAGCAGCAATCGCAGAGCGTCCAGCGAGTCGCTTGCGCTTTGGGATTCGCCGCGCAAAATCGCCGCACGCTCCTTGAGCTGACGTCTCCGCCGCTTTAGGCGCTCCACACCCTTTGTCATCGTCTCATGAGACTGCATCAGGTTGCTTTGTACATCGAGACGCACGCTCATGGTGAATGCTCTCGTCGAAAGGTGTTCGTGAAGTCATTGTCGACTCTTACCGGCTGTGGTCGTCCAGTGTGTGGACGCAGTGGAGCGAGTACTGGCACGAGAACTGGAGAAGCACCAGAGCTTTGTGCATCACAGTCATCCGCCCTGCTGCTGCTTTCCCCTCCGCTGACTGAGTATCAGCCGTCGAGGCCGTCACCGCGAATGGGATGATCGGCAGCAAAGCCTCGACCAGGTCGGTCCGGCGCTGGTGAGGGTATCAAACGCTTAGCACTCGACTCGCTGCTCGAAAAATGTGTGACACTGAGTCGGACAAACCTCTCGAGCGATCTGGCCGACTCGCAAGTCTCGAAATCGCCGGCTTCTAGTCACTGGAGTCGCTGGCATCTGAAAGCGAAAGGTGCCAGCTGATTGACTGGCTTGGCGTGTCGACTGGTCTCTTCCCTCTTGATCAGATGGAGGTGCACTAGCTTCAGCACGAGCTTTCACATCCGCAGCAGCCTCGGAGGTCCTGCAGGGCTTGTATTCAAGGCTCCTGACGCGTACGTGCAGTCCAGACCGCTCCCCTTTCTTAGCATGTGGGTCACA
The DNA here is from genome assembly GCA_023338175.1 of Phytopythium delawarense. Classification (NCBI taxonomy): domain Eukaryota; phylum Oomycota; class Peronosporomycetes; order Pythiales; family Pythiaceae; genus Phytopythium; species Phytopythium delawarense. Next base: position 9,114 of record JAADYF010001055.1, read on the forward strand.
AGACGTATCGGGTCCAGTTGGTTGTTGCCGACCACTGCCGCCGAGTGGATACCGCCGCGTTGGTCGACCGGCTCGATCCCATTCTGCCAAGTCAACGCGAGCCGACGCGACGAACTGTAGGACGTCGGGCTCCGTGGGCGAACGCGGCATCCAAATCTCGAGTACGGCCGTGTTCAGAGCCTCAGGAAGCTCCAGAACGATGCAGAGCCCATTCAGGGTGCCTTCCGTCCTGATCCCCCGCCACCACCAGCGCTCGTCAGTCCACCTGCTCCGCTGCGCAACGCCAGGGATCTGAGGACGTACTGCCGACGCCCACGGCCGTCCAGAACGCACACGATGCCCCCACAGAGCTGCCCCCCATTGAATCCCTCCACACGAAGCTCAATGCGCATCGGGAGACGTCGAAGCGTCGTCTTGCCGCAGTGGTCCTGCCAGCAGGACCAAAATCCCGTGAGGTTGAAGTGTAACCCGTCGGACCAATTTTGGTCCAGGCGTGCCATTCTAACCGGTAAACCGGTATTTTGACGATTTTTAGTGTTGACACGGCCGTGTCGGAAGGTTGGCGGTCAGTGCTTGCACTCCCACTTGACCTTGGCTCGCGAACAGTACCAAGCTGCCGACTTCTGTTTGTTGCTAGCCGCGCTGGCAATCGCGGATACGATCATTGGGTCCGTGAAGCGCATGGACAGCATGGCGTCCAGTAACGAGTCGGGCCACAGCAGCTGGCGCCGCGCTGGTGCCTGTCCGCCTTCCTCGCTCGACGGATCGAGCAAGTCGCGATGCCAGTCGCCGGTGCTGCCCGAGCTGTCCAATCTGGCGGCCGGCAGGAGACTGAGCGCGCATGCCACTGATGGTGGGGGTGAGGCGGTCGGGTTGGCGCCCACGGGCTCGTCTACAACGACTCGAGACTCCCGGACGCCGTCGGTGGTGTCCGGCGGCTCGATACGCTGGCGCTTCGACAGTGAATCTGGCGCGCCGTCGTCGCGCGACCGCTTGAGCCGCAAGGCGAGGTTGGTGGCGCGGAGCTCGAGAACTTCTCTGCCAGGCGGACTCGGCGGCGCTTGGCCCGATTCTCCTTCTTCGCCTTGGCCTTCCACACACAGCGACCTGGTGTCGCACGTCATATTCTGACCACTGGTAAAACTCGCCCAGCTCTCTCCCCCACCCATGATACTCCTCACTCGTGAACGACACGGTGAGCTTCATCGTGTGCCACGGGTAGAGGCGGAGCATCTCGAATATCCCCACCAGCCTTCGTCGAAC
>JAADYF010001056.1:0-10369 GCA_023338175.1 Phytopythium delawarense
CATGTTCAAGCGTAAGGGCGGCGGCAAGCCCAAGGGCAAGGCGTCCAACAACACCCTCGGCGGTGGCGGTAAGCCCAAGGCCAAGACCAACACCAAGCCGCGCACGTCGTCCGCGAGCGGCGCCAACCCGTTTGACGTGCGCGGTAACACCGGCCGCGCCAAGTACGAGGTGCTGGGCAAGCGCGTCAAGGGCACGGGCCGCGATGTGGCGCAGGCGCGCGCGCAGGCCGAGCTCAAGCGCCGGCGCACGCTCGGCGCCGAGTTCCGCGCACGCAACAAGAGCAACGACTTCCGCGACCGGCGGCTGGGCGAGCAGGACCCGAGCATGTCGCTCGAGGACAAGATGATGGCGCGCTTCCAGACGGAGCGCAAGCGCAAGCTGCGCAACGCCCAGCTCTTCGCGCTGCACGACTCGGACAAGGAGGACGCCGAGGACGAGGACGAGGCCGGCGGCGACGCGCTCTTCCTCACGCACCAGGGCCGCAAGATCACGGACGACTACGACGCGCAGAACGCCGACGGACCCATGGACGAGTTCGACAACGACGACGAGCAGGGCCGGCAGCTGGACCGCGACATCGTCAACAAGCTGCACTTCGGCGGCGGCAATGGCGACGGAGACAAGAACGAGGACGGGTCGGACCGCAAGAAGACGCACAAGGAGGTCATGCACGAGGTCATGATGAAGGCCAAGCTGTTCAAGGCCGAGCGACAGAAGACCAAGGCCAACCAGGAGGACGTGACGGAGCAGCTGGACCAGGGCTTCGACGACATTCGCGGGATGCTCGAGTTCCGCCCCACGCGCGGCTCGGGCCGCGACAAGGACGCGGAGCGCGGACCCATGGACGAGTTCGACAAGCTCACGCGCGAGCTGGCGTTCGAGGCCAAGGCCAAGGCCACGGAGCGCCGCCTGTCGCCTGAGGAAGCCGCCAAGAAGGAGCACGATCGGCTCGAGGAGCTCGAGCGCAAGCGTGTGGCTCGCATGAAGGGTGAGGAGGAGGAGAGCGACGAGAGCGACGACGAGGGCGGTAAGAAGAGGGGCAAGAAGGGCAAGAAGAAGGGCAAGAAGAGCGAGAAGAAGGAACCGCAGCTCATCATGATGCCGCCGACCGACGACGACCTCATGGACGGGTACGAGGTGGACAAGCGCTTCGGTGCTGCTGCTGATGGTAGTGACGACGAGGCCGAGGAAGGCGACGATGACGAGCAGGAGGAGGAAGAAGAGGAGGAGGAGGAAGACTCGGATGCCGACTCGGACGCCGACTCGGATGACGATGACGGTGAGGAGAAGACCAACGAGGAAGAGGAGGAGGAGGAGGAGGCGGTGGAGGACGACGACGAGGAAGACGAAGGTGCCGATGCGACCGAGAAGAAGCCCGAGAGCGAGGAAGACGCGCTGCCGTTCGTGTTTCCGTGTCCGGAGACGCCCGAAGAGCTTCGCGTGCTGTTCGACGAGCACGCCAAGCGCTCGCCGGCGGCGCGTGCGCTCATTTTAGAGCGCCTCATTACCTACTACTCGCCGCGCCTGAGTGTGGCAAACCAGCAGAAGATGAAGCGCCTGTTTGCGATCCTGCTGCGTCAGTTCCTGCGCTGGGCTGCGCGCTACGACGCTCACAAGCAGGACGTACGTCGCCGAACCATGTTGTTTGGTGGTTGGCTGACTGTCCATTGACTAACGTATTTCTTGATCCCGCTCTGTCATGCAGCTGGACAACCTCTCGCGTCTGCTGTTCACGCTGGCGCAGCAAATCAGCTCGGACGCGGCGAATGTGACCCGCGAGCTGCTGGTCAGCGTCTTCAAGCGGCTGCATGCCCCCAAGCAGCAGCGTGTGCGTCCGCAATTGGCCGAGTTGCTGCTTTTCAAGGCGCTTTCGCAGGTGTTTCCGTCCTCGGATCTGCGCCACAACGTCATCTCGCCGCTCGAGACGTTGCTAGCCGAGAGCCTCACTCGCAGCGTCACTGCTGCAACCACGACGAGCGGCGAGCCGCGCATGGTCTTGGAGGTGGCGCACGTGAAGGACGCGGCCGAGCTGCTGGCGACTTGCGCGCTGCTGCTGGATATGGGCCGAGAGAAGCAGCGCTTCGCACCCGAGGTGATCGTCTGCCTTGCGCAGATGCTGCGCGCGTTTGTCGCCACCAAGAGCGACAGTGACGACGTCAACGCGTGGCTGCCCCTCGAGCTCGAGCAGTGGGCGAGCCAGCACACGAGCGCCAAGGAGACGCCGGTGCTGCCTTTGCTGCCGCTGTCGCCGTCGGTGAACGCTGATGAGTCCACGTCTGCGGCGGTGCTCGGGTCGCTCGTCGCCCTCGTGGATGTGGCGGCGACGCAGTACGCCGACCTTGCCGCCTTCCAGGAGCTGTTCCGTCCGCTGTACCTGTCGCTGCACGCGCTGGCACGCAACGTGCTGAAGCGGACGCCGAGCCGTCTGAATGCGGCAATCGACGGCCTGAACGCGCATCTCGAGATGGCGGCGGGTGCGCGCGCGCCGCTCCGGCTGCAGCAGGCGGTGCCGAGCGTGCTGCCGACGTTCGCGCCAAAGTTCGACGAGAACTACACGGTGCGCAAGGACAAGACGCGCGACCGCGACGCGGCGCAGCGCAAGCAGCTGCAGCGGCAGGTCAAGCGCGCGCGCAAGGGGGCGGCCCGCGAGCTGCGGCGCGACGCGGAGTTCGTGGCGCGCGCCAAGCAGGAGGAGGAGGACGTGCGGCTCGAAGACAAGCGCGCCAAGCAGAAGGAGATCTGGCGCTGGCTTGAGGAGCAGCACTCGACCTTCAGCCAGCAGGTCAAGAAGGGCGGCAACATGCTCAAGGGAGGCGGCAGCGGCGGGCCCAGCAAGAACCGCCGCACGCCCAGGAAGTAGACGCCAGCCCAAGGTGTCGTCGAGGTCGCGGCCCAGCGTTGCGAAGGTATTTGTCAGCTTCCAACCACCTGCTGCACCTGCGAATAGAAGTGCATTTCACTGTCGTCGTCGCGCATCCTCGGCAATCTCATGCAGCGACGCATTCGTGTGGTGTCCAGTGACTTGTTAGCTTTATCAGCGCTCTCTCTCTCTCTTGCTCTACCCTCGCGTGCTCGTCACGGCGCGACGGACACGCCTACTTGGCCTCGCGGTCCTTCTTGGGCACGCTCTTCTTGGTGTACTGGCGCGTGGGCGGCAGGGGCAGGATGTTGGCCAGGCCCAGCAGGTGACCCACGCGGTCCGACGGCTGCGCGCCGACCGACATCCAGTAGCGCACGCGCTCGCTGTTGACGCGCAGCTCCTTGACGCCGTCCTTGGCCGCGATCGGGTTGAACGTGCCCAGCTGTAGCCATCCATTTAACCAGACGCACGCAAACACAAAGAGAGAGAGAGAGAGAGAAAGAGAGACGTTAGCGTGTGGAGGAAGGCCGAGGGGGGAGGGGGCGACGTACGATCTCGAGGTGCTTGCCATCGCGCGGCGCGCGCGCATCGGCCGCGACGATGCGGTAGAACGGGAGGTCCTTGCGGCCCCAGCGCGCCAGCCGGAGTCTCACCACCATACTGCCGCTTTGCTGCTGCTGCTGCTGCTGCTGCTGCTGCTGCTGCTACTGCTTGGCGCTGCCTGGCGCTGCTTCCTGCCGGGCGAGACGACTCACGGACCGAGGCGCTTGCTGCCGGAGGTGATGTGGGGAGCGCAATCTCCAGCCAATAACCATCGCAAAGTGCGGTTCTCGCTCCACCGTGTTTTAGAAACGAGGGTACCTTGATTTGAGGAAGTGATCCGCAAGGGATTTGTATGCAGAAGAGAGTGCGTACTTAGAGGGATAGAAATGCGAACGTAATGGACAGCGCCGACGATGATGGCTACACTCGACGACGACCTCAAGATCGGAGATGCGCAACGACCGCTTCGCTGCTTGGAAGGCTCCTCCTTGCCTCCAAGCTGGTCATTCCGTCCGCATTTCTCCATAGCGTTGGGTTCATAGCGTGTTGGTGCTGCGTCACGTGCTGGTATCACGCCTCCTTCTCGATGAACGCCTTGATCTTCTCGAGCATCTCGGCGCGCACCGCCTCGGGCACCGCGTCTATCGTCGCAGCCAAGAGAAAGTCAACCGACAAAAAGTCAGCCCGCTGTACATGCACCAACCCGTGCGCGCATGGAGAGAGGTGTCCAGCTCTGATCCGCGGCAGTCGTCCTACCTCTGCCCTTGGGCGTGACCTCCTCGACCAGGTCCTCCACCGTCACCTGGTCAATGCCCTTGTTCCGGATCACCTCTGCTCGCACACAAACGACACTTCAGCTTGAATTGGATTCGTCCGCAATACAATCAACGCCCGGACCTTTGCAGTAGGCCTTCATCTCGTCGCGCCAGCCGCAGGACGCCAGCTTCTCGCGCAGCAGCTCCTTGAGCCGCTCCTTCTCGCCACTGTCCACGAGCTTCTGCGCGATGCGCTCCTTCACCTGCTCGTCACGCCGCTGTCGGGCCGCGATCGACCTGTCCGCGACACCACACGAGGCACGGCGCGCCGCATCCGGTCAGTTCCTGCGCCGTTGGTTGTAGACGCCACCGCCGCGCCGCCTTGGATTGCGAGCGGACGACCGCCAAGCGGACGGACGGCGCGAACAGACGCGTGGTGGCCACGTACTCCTCCATGTTGACGCTCGAGGGCCCTGGCGTGCGCCACGGGCTCACGCAAGACGCGGCGGCGGGGTGGAGCGAGGACCTGTCGTGGATGCCGCTTCGTGGTGGTGTCGTCCAAAGTCCAGGGGTTACACTCACTGGAGGGGTACGCCGCCCATTTGTTAGAACGTAACCACGGAGTCCACATCCTCCCGATTTTTGGATGTTCTTCTGCCTTCCCCTACCCGCAGACGTACGTCCAGAGACAGACCAGCTCCGTTATTCAGCACCTCATGGCATGAGCAAACCGACGACGCTAAAGTGTTGCCCGACTCGGGCAGGCGCGCAGGCGGGCAGGCGGTCCGGGTCCGAACGGTCAACCGCGCGCGCGCGGGCGGATGGTTCGAATTTGCACAGACTGGTCGTGAAGACGTTGGTTCGTCCCCCTTCGTCCGGTCGTCGGCCACCACGGCCGGTCGGGTTTTGCACACGTCCGTCCGGTGGCGCGGCTCCAAAGTGCCGACTGCTGTTACCAGAAACCGACGGGGAAGGGGAGCGGGAGGGTGGGCTGTTGTCGATCGTTCGCGCGTAATTTGCCTCCGTCTCCTCTCTAACCCCGCGTTCTCCCACACAACAACAACTCGTTTGTATCGAAACCATAACCGATTAAAGCGACGTCAACCGCATGCTAAAACCTTATAATAAGGGCTAGGGGGGCGTCCGCGGCGTGGCGTCGCGGTATTTTCCTCCTGTCGGCTCGGTCGGGGCTTTTCCTGCCCCTCTGCCGCCACCTTCACACTCGAAAGCACGCGATACCGACTCGGCCGACGCACTTGTGCCGGCGGCGGCGGCGGTGGCGGATCCTCCTTCTCCTCCCTCACGCTCCAGGGCCTCCTCTTCTCCGCAGCAGCGCCACCTCGCGCCTCTCCCCTCCGCTCCGCCTCGCGTCGCTTTCCCCGGACAGGCAGCATGGAGCCGGCGCTGCAGGTGCCGCGGCTCAACCTCGACCCGTTCGTGGCGCAGCCAAAGTTCCTGGACCCGATCGCGCCCCCGACGCTGCCCTTCCCGGCGCCGACTTGGTGCCTGCACCAGCGGCCGCGCGCCATCTCGCTGCTGGACGTGTACAAGGACAACGTGCTGCTCACGACGGTAGGTTACTCGCGCGTCGCTCCCTTCCCGTTCCGTTTCCTCGCGGGCATGGAGACTGAACGAAGCGGCTGACGTTGCTTGCATGCTTGTGTGGATGGATGAGCAGCACACGGTGGACCAGAAGGCCTACTACCTCGTCGGGCGCAACGCCGGCGTGTGCGACATCGTGCTGCAGCACCTGTCCATCTCGCGGCTGCACGCGGCCATCGTGCACCACGAGAAAGGCGCGACGTACCTGGTGGACCTGCGCTCGGCGCACGGCACGTTCGTGGACGGCATGCGGCTCACGGCGCTCACGCCCACGCTCGTGACGCACGGGTCGGTCATCAAGTTCGGCGGCTCGTCGCGCTCGTACGCCTTCAAGTCGTTCGAGTCGCGCGAGCAGATCGCCGAGCGCGTGCGCGCGCGCTGTGACTCGCTCGACCCGGACGAGCGCGCGCTGCAGATCAACACGCTGCTAAACGCGCAGATCGCGCACCGCCTCGAGCTGTCGCCGTCCGTGCGCAACGGCGTGCGCGCGCTGAGCATGGACGGCGGCGGCCCCATCTGCGGCGCCGACCCACACCTGGCAGCCGTCTCGGCGCGCAAGCGCTCGCGCGGGCAGTCGGCCAACTCGACCACGTCCTCGGCGGACAACAGCGCGAGCGCCACGAGCAGCGGCACGCTCGACCTCATCTACGACGAGGACGACGTGGGCGTCGACGAGACGCAGGGCGAGCCCAAGCGCGTGCACTTCACCAGCAGCCCTCCCTTCGTCATTCCCGAGACGCCCTGCGGCCGCGACGACGTCGAGGCGGCTGGCTGCGGCGCTTTGCTGGACGACATGGCCGTCCCGGTCACCCCGAGGGATCTCAACCTGTGCGCGGACGAGGACGAAGGCGTCGAGGGCATGGAAGTGACCACCGTCCGCGTAGAAGACGGAGACGCCCGCTCGGCCGCGCCGCCGCAGTGAACGAGCACTCGCGAATCCGCATCCACAGTTTTATAAGCCACCACCGGAGCGACCCGCTTCCTGGGAGGGCGAGTTTTCTTCGACCGGAGCAGGACGACGAGGTGTGTTGGCACGCGATGGTCTTGGCGCAGCGCGACTCCCCACGTCGTTCACGCTCTGCTTGCCACGGAAGCGAAGGAGGCCGGAGGCATCGGCCTTCTATGTGTCACCAAGCGGCAGTGACGGACCCATCGACTCGCGCCTGCAGGTCTGCCCTCCGTGTGCATCACGGGCGGGCACGGCCGGCCAGGTCTCGTCCGTCGGCCACCTCAGGAACTATTTAGACAGCAAGCGTTAGGACATTTTTTTGCAGGAACGAGAGGCGCAGACGGGAAAGCGCGACCCTCTCGTCATGTGTGTTGGTGGAGTGGTTTGGTAAGTTGGCTTCTTCGAACAGAGCGAACGTGTGATGACGTACTGTGTGGTCCTCGTTGCTTCCGCATGGTCTCCGCTAGGCTTTAGTTTCGCGCTGCAAGCCTTGCAGAAAGCTGTCGACGAGCGCATGCAGCGGGGCCTGGAGCGCGGCGTCATGCTCGGTCGAGGACTCGGGCAGAAACGACAGTCCGTTGTGTTTGGCGAACTGCACGACCGCGACCGCGTCCAGGAACTCCGAGTACACGAGCAGCGTATCAGCGAAGAAGGCGTCAGGTCCCGGGTCTTCGTTGTGCGGCTTCTGACCGCGTGCCGCGCCTGTCGTCGAGACAGCGTCTGCGTCGGGTAACGTATCGGCAAAAGCCTGGTAGAGCGCTTGCAGTGCATCTCGAGCGCGAAACTTGTCACTGAAGACCGGCTCGGCGGTCGAGGCTGACCGTTGACGCAGCATAAACAGCACAGAGCGAATGGTAATGCGTTGGACGTATCCCGGAGTCGCCGAGGGGTTTGTCAGTGTCGTTGAGGTGTTTTCCTCATCGTTGTTTTCGTCCTCGTCGTGGATATGCGAGCTCGGTGAAGAGCTGGCGAGGCAGCTCAGGAACATCCCAAAGAGAAGTGCGTGGTGCTTGGCGAAGATGAGCTGTATCGGTTTGGCCACCAACTGCGAGCGCACATGAGAGAGCCACGTGAGTGGGTCGCGTTGACTCAGTTGTCGCCCGAGTGTCAACTTGGCAAACAACTCCGTGAAGGCGTCCGCCAGCACTGTTCCCCCGATTGGTACAGCAGGGTCGGAAGTGTCGTCGCCAGATGACAGTCGAGCATGTGCCAAGCGAACCAGCAGCTCAACGAACTCGCGATAGAGTAGCTGCTGGTCGCAGGGCACAACCTCTAGCTCATTCGGGTCAATCGGATGCTGCAAGTGGTGCTGGAGCGGTAGATCGATCGCCAGCATGTCCAACGGCAGCGAAATTGCGCTTCGTGACGCGACGTCTGCCAGTGCGATGCCACGCTGTGTACGCCGGATCTGCCGCACTAGGTCGCCGATCTGCCCGCTTGAAATGTATAACCCGCATGTCGATAGGAGGTGGCGGCACTCGGAGAGTTCCATCACAGATCCGCTGTCGTCTACCTCGGTCGTTTTGCTGTTGTCTTTGCGTCTCGACTCTTTGATCCACTGGCGGTATAGCGTACGCACCTCCGTGTTGATGCGGAGTGCAGCGTGCTCGACTGCTTTCCGTGCCTTACTCGCGACTGTGGTGTCATCAACCGGGAACAGATCTTGAATGTACAAAATGATCCCGGAGCTGGCGGCTGTGGCTGCAGGAGGTGGTGAGACGGCAGATGTTGTTGATGCAGCAGGATTCGTTGCTGCCAAACCTTGTGTTAGAGCAGTACTTGCAGTTGTTGTCGAACCTGAAGAAGCGGTGGATGTCGATGCCAGGTCGATAATGCGATCTTGCTGGAACCGCCCGACGCACGCGCGGCCATCCTCGTAAAAGAACAAACCGTGGCCGTCTTTGACGTTGTCCTTCCACTCGCCCTCGTACCGGGCTCCGTTGGCATAGTAGAAGACTCCACGCCCGCAGCGAACGCCATCGCAGAACTCGCCTTCGTACCAATTTTTCTCCCTCGCCGATTGCAACACCAACGGTGCAATGCTACCGAGATGTCCGAGCCCGGTTGAACTTGACGCTGGGCTCGTCACGAGCCACACGTGTCGACCAAAACCGTGTTGGCAATCGTTCGCCCATTGACCGTCGTAGCGCTCGACAGGAGTCATCCCAGTCGCATCGGTCCACGTCATGACGCCGCGGCCGCACTTCAGATCGCCCTTCCACTTGCCGACATAGACATTGCCGTTTGCGTAGTGCATTGTGCCACTCCCCTCGCGTCTGCCCTCTACAAACTCTCCTTCGTACCTCACATCCCTCGCCTCATCGAATACGAGAATTCCTCGTCCGTGGGGCAGTCCGTCCACCCACTCGCCCTCGTACCGCGCGTTGCTCTCCGCTTCGATATTGTCACTGTCCGCATCCACTCCAGGTCCGTCGCGGTCACCTTGCTGTCCACTGTGTTCGTAGCTGAAGAGCAGGGGCGTGGGCATACCCTCTTGCGCAGCTCCATCGTCGCTTGTGTCGATGGTTAGTCCGAGTCGCAGCGCACCGCGCGTGCCAGTGTAGAAGACGCCGCGTCCGTGGCGCTTCCCCGCTCGCACGTCCCCCTCATACGAGCTTCCGTTCGGCCACGAGAACTTGCCCTTGCCCGTGATCTCGTTGTGCGTGAACTCGCCTTCGTACACGACGCCGCTGTCGTGCCATTCCATCCGGCCGTGCCCGTGCATCCGGCCGCGCGCGAACTCCCCGGTGTACGTGAAGCCCGTGCGGAACTCGAGCGTCCCGTGGCCGTGATACACCGGCACGTCGCAGTCGGTCACCTCGACCGTGTCGCCCTCGAAGCGTGTGATCACGTGCGCACGCACCCGCGGGTCCAGCGGCGCGCGCAGCGGCTCCCCGCCCACCTCGCCCTCACCCTCGTCTGTCGCCTCGCCGTCTACTGTCTCGCAGGGCTCGGGCGTCTCCTCCCCCGCAACGCCGAGCTCCATCCCAGCGTCTTGCTGCTCCACCACTTGCTCCTCCGCCATGTGTCCTTGCCGTGGCGTTCCCGATACTGAGGAGCAGTGAATGTTGAAGCGCCGCCATCGTCCTTTCTCGCGATGGTTCAAAGGGAAACTTCAACCAAAATGGTTCAGGTATACCGGTTTTTGACTGGTATTTAACCGGTATTAAACCGGTAGTTTCGATGATGTTTGGGTAAAAACGGCAACCGGATCAAAGAGAGGGCGAGAAAGGCAGCGCGGGAGGAGGGAAGGACGGCATGGCGTCGGCGGCGCTTGACGAGGCGGACGCGGCGGCGTGGACTGCTCCGCCGTCTCCATCTGCTGCGTCGCCCGTTGGCGGCCAAGGGCAGCTGTCTGGGCTGATGGTCGAGTCGCTGGCGCTTGGATCGTCGCCGCCGCGAGACGTCAACGTGGCGACCAAGCAGACGCCAGCAGATGCGACCGTGTCGTCTGGCGTGACTGCTGCTGTTCACACTGCGGATGGAACGGCGACGGACGCTGTATCTACTCCAAATACGACGCGTTGTTGCTGTGGTGGCAACTGCCGAGCGGCAAATGCTGATGCGGTAGTGGCGCCGACGAAGTCCGTGACTGCTAACAACAGCGAGTCCGTCGGCGAGAAGATCGCGATTGCTGCGATAGCGAGCGCCTCAAGCCC
>JAADYF010001057.1:0-10363 GCA_023338175.1 Phytopythium delawarense
CCCGGAGGCTCGTCCATCGATCGACGACGTTGTGACCATGTTCATGGCGATCTCGAGCGGTCGTGCCGCTGCGTTGATGGTTCGCAGCGGGCGGCGGTCTTGGAGTGTGTCTTCGAATTGGTTGTTTGGTCGAGCTGGAAGTCGCGGCGGGTTGTACCTGGAGCATGATGGAGACGTCGTTGCTGCTGTGTCTCGAAGTGTGGATTTGTCTCTGGCTCGGCATTGAAGGATTCCTGGGCTTCGAGTCGACTGGGAGCAACTTTCGCTGCCGAGTCTTTCACTGGATTGGAATGATTTATGATAGTGTGTGGGTTTGCTTCTGTCCAAGTCGATTCTGGCAGTCAATGCACGATTTATTCCCTCACATGTGTCCCAATGCCGACCTCTTGGGATGTTTGAGCGTCCACCGGCACTGAAGTCAGCACTCGGAGGAGGCCGCGTTGCAGCAACCCGGACACCAAGGTTTGCTGTAAGTTGCTGTCGCAGTGATGTTGTGCGTTTGAGGCTGCATCGAGGTCATGATCAATGGAGATGCATGCTGGAGCTCTCAGCTCGTGTGACGAACTTCCATGACCAATGAACAAAAAGGAACGCGTCGGCAGAACTCGCAACACAGCACACATGTTACTCTGCTATATCGACAACACGCAAGTGTGCTCATCTTCGCCGAGCCACAAACAATCGTACCATGAACTCGGTGAGCAGATCATCGTCACAGACTCCAACCGCTACACCCACACGTCCTTCCTGATAAACGACAGCACAACCGCGATGGAAACAGTGGCTGCACGAGCTCTGCCCTCGGAGCACGGTTGTTGCAACCATCGGTTCCCCTCACGGACCAGTGCCGTCGTCATCGAAGTATGGTGAGCGCAGATTGGGGATCACGAACATCGATCGCTCCTGAGAGCCGCCACCGTCTTCTACAGCTGTGGTAGTCACCATCAGGAATGGCAGACCGCGTGCTCGTCACCACCGCTTCTTACGCAGAATCGACGGGCTCGAGCTGGCTCGGGTCCTCCACCAGCCGCTTCACGTTCTTGGCCATGCGCGCGGCTTCCGAGCCGTCCACATACCGGTGGTCGATTGTCGTCGTGATGGTCAAGATCGGACGCACCACCACCTTGCCGTGCACCACGACCGCCTTGTCCTCGATCGAGCCGACCGTCACGAGCATCGGCACCTGCGAGTACGGCGTGATCGGCGCGAACGCCATGTCGAGGCCCATCATGCCGATCGACGTGACCATGCACGCGCCAAACATGTACGGCTCGACGCCCAGCGGCTTGATGCGGATGCCCACGGCACTGCCGAGCCAGCCGAAGAAGTTGACCATCTGGCGGATCACGATCGTCGGCAGGATCGACATGAGCTTGTTCCGGTCCTCTTGGCCCTTGTCCTGTCCGCTGCGGATCTTGCCCGCGTCTCCACGCACGCGGTTGCAAACGTCCGTCAGCGACATCTTGTCTACTTCCGGGAGTCGGCACACGCCCAGGTCCTTGCCGCCCTCCACAGCCACAAGGCACGACACATCCACGGTCGGCGCAGGGTAGTACGTGCCGAGCACGAGGTGGCCGTTCACGGACGGCGCCTTGCTGAGTGCGTGGCCCAGCGCACGAAGCACAATGTGCGTGATCGTGATGTGCGCACCCGTGGCCTCGCGCTTCGCATCGATATACTTCTGCGTCTTGGACACGTCGAGCTGCAGCGTGCCGAGGATCATGCCACTATCCGGGGGACCGAACGTCGCGATCATCATCTTGCGCCGAGGAGACATGACGCTGGGTCCGAGGTGCAGTTGCAGCGAGAAGTACAGGATCAGCAGAAGCACCAGCAGCAGGTGAACACCGCTCGGGAGTCCGACGGTCTTGAGTGCAAGGATCGCGCCGCCGAACTGGACAGCGTACGTCGCGAGGTCGTTGACCGTGTTGTGCCGGACCTTCGGGATGTCAAGAACGATACCGTCCGATGACTCGTCGGCCTTGGAAGGGGGCTTCGAGCCACCTGACCCGGCAGTGGCGGCGGCAGCAACACTCTCCTTTACCACAACGTGCTTGTCAGCGATCGTCACCTTCTTTGGCGACTCCTTCTTGTTCGCCTGGGTGTTTGATCTCGACGAAGCAGTCGAGGACGGCGAGGACGCTGGCTTGGCGGACGTGTCGAAGATGGTGTTCGTCACCTTTCCGAGCTTCGCGAGGCGCTCCACTTCGGCGCGGTTTTTCTTGAGCACCTCGCCGATGCGCTGAATGACAAACGGCTGCTCCGCTGCGGCTTTGCTGGCGATGCGCGACGGGATGTTGCCCTTCAGGTCGGTCTTGACCATAAACGTGACCTCAGCACCGTCATAGGCAGCGTTCGGGACGATCTTGGTGCATGAAATGTGCACCTCTCCGCGGACGACCTTGGGCTCCTTGAGCGGACACAGATCCAGGTCTTCAATAACCTGAGCGACGATCATGATGGTGCCGTCTGGGAGCACTCGCCAGTGCGTCAGGTTGCAGAAGTCGCGGCCGGCCACAACAAAGATGGGCTTGAACTCGAAGTAGTCGATAGTTGTCTGCGCGTCCAGCGTCGCCAGCGGCATGCCCTGCGCGAGCTGAGGGTCCACCAGCTTCTTCTTGCTGCTGTCAATCACTTGGTCCCAAATCGCGCGCGGGTGATAGGGCAGGAAGCCGATTCCCTTGGCAGAGGTCAGCGACCCGTCCACCTTGGTGTACGCCTTGACGCCGTTCTTCTCCGAGTTGAAGTTCCAGGACGACTCGTCGTTCAGCTCCGACTCCACACGAGCAAGTGCCTTCTCGACCAGGTCGCGGTACTTGTCAGGGACGCACGGGAAGCCCTCCTCGGGCACAGCCTGCGACCCATTCGACACCACCGGCTCTTCAGGCTCAGGCTCGCCGGCCTCACCACCCGAGTGCGAGCGCGAGGACGACAGTGTGTCGTCATCTTCGTCGGCCTCGCAGTCCGTCGTCGTGATGCCAAACAGCGTGCGGTTCGTGACGCGATCCCACTGACCCTTCGCGACGCTGTCGTCGTCTTCAAGCGCTTTCCGGAGTCCGTCAATGACGAATGCCTGCTTGATGAACATCTTGGCCTGCAGGCTCGACGGAATGCCCGCCTTGATGTCCGCCTTGGTGATGTACACGGCCTTGACGCCGGTGTAGTCCTCGTTGGGCGTGAGCACAAAGCCGGCCATAATCGCCCTCGCGCGGATCACCTGGGGCTCCTGCGGCTTGACAAACTCGTTGGAGTCGTCATAGGTTGCCAGCACTACGATGTTCCCGTCCTTGAGCACTCGCCAGTGCGTAATGTTGACGAAGTCGCGCGCAGACGCGGGGAACACAGCCTTGTAGGTAAGGTGGTCGACCCACGTGTGGTCGTCGAACACGTGGACGCGCTGCGTAGCCAGCAGCTGCGGATCGAACGTGTAGCGGCGCGAGAGCTCGAGGATGAGTTTCAGCACGGCGTGCGGGTGGTGGTTGATGAAGCCGACACCCTTGTACGCACCCGTGCGCGACGCCTTGCGGACATACGCCTTCACGTCGCGCTTCTCGGTCTCGAGCTTCCAGCCCTCAGCGTCGTCTTGCGCCTGCTTCACGAACTCGCACATGAGCGTCTCCATCCGGTCCTCGTACTGCTCAGGAAGCTGCGCGTCGTCCACGTGGATGGCAGCGAGGCCAGCGTAGTCGACCATCGAGTGCGACGACGATGAGTGGAAGAACTCGAGCGTGGACGGCCGGTAGTCGGCCATCGACGCACGCGAGTCGGGCAGCATCGATGGCCGGAAGTCGCCCGCCATCGACCCGCGCAGGTCGCTGGCGCTGGCGCTCGCCGTCGAGCTCAGCGCCGACGCCGCGAGGCTCTCCGCCATGTTGGCATGGCGAATCGCGGCCGAGATGGCGTCGATCCAATCCTCAGTGCGGCTCGGGAGCGTGGCCGCGAGGTCGTAGACGCGCGAGGTCTTGGGGTGCGAGATGCGGAAGCTGTAGTACTTCTTGTCCTTGGTCGGCGCGACCTCGCAGCCCGCGAGCACGACGATGCCGCGCGGCACCGAGTCGCCCTCGCGCTTGTAGTAGTACAGCACGGAGCCCTCGAGCGAGAAGTAGCGCGGCTTCCACGAGCGCGCGAGGCCGCCCGTCTTCTTGTACAAGTGGCCCGACTTGCGCGGCGCCGGCGCCGACGTGACGCTCACACCGCCGCTCATGCTGTGCGAGTACTGCGGCTGGGGCGACCGCATGACTGGCTGTTGTGGTCACACGGAATGAGAAAGTGCGCGCACGACTTGCTCGCTCTCTTGCTCGGTTCGAGTCCCCGGGACACGAGTTTGCTGGTGGATAACCAGCAGGCGGAGGAGAACACGATGCGCGCCGTCGGGAGCGCGCAGGGAGCGGAGCACGGGCGTGGAGGAGAGACGCACGCGAGCGCGGGAAGTGGCGCGCGGCGGCCGCTTATCAACGCGCGGTCGAAATCGGGAAGTGCGGGCGGGAGTCGGGCGGCAGGCGGCCCTTTTTCGCTGGAGCAGCAGACCGCAGGCGTCACCCATACAAAACCCTACATGTGCGCAGTTTTTTAGAGCACGGGGCAGAGAGCGGGCGACTCGACACTTGTTCCCGCTGGGATTGCAAGACCCGACGCTGATGGGTTTAGTCTGCGGCGTCGGGTTGTGGAATACGGTCCATTGAAGTGTGTTGCAACTAGGTAGCGTCAACAGATGACGGAACATATTGCTTATGCAAGGTAATATCGGTTAGAATAGAAAATTCACGACAAATCTTCAAGCAAGGTATTGAATCAAGAAGGGCCGATTTGTCGCCGACTGCTGGAATGTGTTGCAGGCGTCACATGTGACGTCCGTCCGGCAGTGACAAAACCGGCTCGCTCGGTGAGTGGAAATGACAACATTAGGCAATCCTACTCTTTCGAAATACACTCCCGCTTTGTCACATCCCGACCCGTTACTCACGTTCTGGCACCAACTCGCACGTGCTCCTCACGTCGATTTGACATGACGCGGCGTCTGGCGGCTCCAAGTCACCAGTTTCACGGAGAGGGAAGGCACGTGCTCCGGCAACCCTCCCGCTCCTCCACAATAAACCAGAGAGCCTCCCAACCAGCAAAATGCGGCGCATGAGGCCGTCGACACAGATGTGGCTTGGTGTCGGCGTCGGAAAGCAGCACCCGTGCGTCCATCGAGCGTTCCAAATTGGCAGTGTGCTCCGATAAACGGAAGCTTTGATGTTGTTCTTCGATGCTCGTTCTTGTTTTTCTTCGCTCTACTTCAACCAGGTGACTGGGTTCAGCACATCCTGTATCGCAGCGCTTCAACGTGAGTCGATTCGACATCAGGCCGGAAAGCATCAGCTGCCGCCGAAGCCATTCGAGGCGGCACTTCCAAGACAAGGAAGCGAACGACTCCATGCACTGCATCGTGAATGCGGCCGGAACCACAGACACGATTTGCAATATAGAGGAATGGATGCTTGCAAGACGGCGGGCGACGCATGGTGCGATTCAAACGGTGTGCATGACCCATAGGCGATAGATGCACCGGATAATGCGCATCTTGCATCCCCAGACGTGAAGAAGCATGCGCACCTACAGGATCGTGTTCTTGACCTTGCCCAGGGCTGCGGCCTCGGCGAGGGTCTTGCTCTTCTTGAGCTGCTCGCCGTAGCGCTGGATCACGAACGGCTGCTGGGCGGCCGCGCTCGACGCGACGCGGAACGGGATGCTGCCGCGCAGGTCCGTCTTGACGATCAGCGTCACGTCGGCGCCGGTGTAGTCGGCGTTCGGCGTGATCTTGGTCAGCGCGAAGTGCAGCTGGGCACGGACGACCTTGGGCTCCTTGGACGGACACAGCTCGAGCTCCTCGATGCTCTGGGCGATCACGACGATCGACCCGTCGGGCATCACGCGCCAGTGCGTCAGGTTGCAGAAGTCGCGGCCGGCCACGATGAAGATCGGGCTGTACTCGAGGTGGTCGATCGTCGTCTGCGCGTCCAGGCGCGTCAGGAGCTTGCCCGCCGCGAGCTGCGGGTCCACCGACTTTCGCTTGGAGCTGTCGATCGCGAGCTCCCAGATCGCGCGCGGGTGGTACGGGAGGTAGCCCGTGCCCTTGGCAGCCGTCAGCGACCCGTCCACCTTGGTGAACGCCTTGACGCCGTGCTTCTCCGAGTGGAAGGTCCACGACGCCTCGTCGGCGAGCTCGGCCTCGACGTTCGCGAGCGTCTTCTCGATCAGCTCGCGGTACTTTTCGGGCACCGACGGCAGGCCCTCCTCCGGGATGGCCGTCTTGGCGGCGGCAGGCGCGGCAGCGACAACCTCCGGCTCGGGCTCCTTGGGTGCGGTCTGCGAGGACGGAGAGGACATGGCGGCGCTGTCTGACTGCTCGTCCGGACGGCTGGGAGAAAGCGGAAGTGAGCGCACACAGGCAGGCAGGAAGGCGGGCAGGCGACGCCTCCCCTCGACCAAAGTGCCGGTGTCATCCGCCCGGCGCGGTCCACCCGAGAAAACCCGAGAGCCCCATCCCTCTCGATACATTTCCCAAGCTAATTGTCGCGTTTTCACAGACCCGACGCGCGCTCATGCCATCATCACGGGCGTCAACGGCTAAATCAGTAGATTATTGCGAACAATCTCGCAATCCACTGTTTTATGTATGATCAAGTCGGGTTGTTGAAAATGGCAAGACCAGATTGAGTTGTAGAGTTTTTTGGCTTCCCAATCAAACAACTTCATCATATATGCGTGCATATCATTTATCAGAGGTTTATCCACCCGAAACCGCACCTAGTAATCGTACTTAATATTTATGCACAGTAAGTCCGCGCCAAAAAAACCTCCTTCAATCAGGGGGAGGATACACAACAAGAAAGGTCGACTGCTGCTCAAGCATGGGCGCCTTCTTCCGCCTCGGCGCGCTGGTCGCCCGCCATCCGGTGCGCGTGGCGCTGGCCGCGCTCGTGAGCAGCCTCGTGCTGTGCCTCGGGTTGCTGCAGATGCGCGTACAGACGGACCCACACGGCATCTGGGTGCCGCCTGAGAGCGTCGCGGCGCGCGAGCAGGCGCGCTTCAACGCGCTCTTCCACCCGTTCTTCCGCATCAACCAGCTCATCTTCTACGTGGACGGCGACGCGCTAGACCTCACAGACGCCGACGCGCAGCAGGAGGACGAGGAAGACACGTGTGCGGCGACCGGCAATCCCGTGAGCGACCTCGTGCAGAAGAAGTACCTGGCCAAGATGGCGCAGATCCAGACGGCCATCGCGAGCGCTTCCGTCCCCGCGGAGACCAGCGGAGGGAACGTGTCGCTGTCGCTCGAGGACTTTTGCTACCGCCCGATCAAAGGCAAGGGCTGTATCGTGACGAGTCCGCTCCAGTACTGGCGCGGGAACCTCTCGCTCCTGGAGAAGGACCCGGACATCAAGCTCACGACCGCGTGCCAGACGACGGACCCGACGCTGAAACAGTTTTCGCCCTGCATGGACCAGAACGGCGTGCCGGTGATGCGCAACGTGGTCTTTGGCGGTCTGGCGCGCGACTCGTGCCACCAGAACCCGGATCCGTGCGGAGAAGCGACGCCGCGCGCACGCGCGCTCATGGTGACGTTCTTGCTGCACAACAACCCGGACAACGCGACGTACACGCAAAACGTAGAGCAGTGGGAGCGGGACGTGTTCATCGGCATCGCGCAGCAAGAAGGGCTGTCGTTGGCGCGTCGCGAGACGACGGTCGACTATTTTGTCGACGGCGAAGAAGCTTCGTTCGACGGCATGAAGCTCACGTACATGGCGGAGCGGTCGGTGGCGGACTCGCTGGTGGTGCAGACCAAGCAGAACGCGTTCGTTGTCGTCATCAGCTACCTGGTCATGTTCCTGTACGTCTCTCTATCGCTGGGCAAGCTCACACACCCGGTTTACTCGCGCTTCGGGCTGGGCCTGACGGGCATCTTGATCGTGCTGCTGGCGCTTGGCATCTCGATGGGCGTGAGCTGTGCTCTGTTCCAGATGGAGGTCACCATGATCACGCTCGAGGTCGTGCCATTCCTGATTCTCGCCATCGGCGTGGACAACATGTTCATCCTTACGAATGAGTTTGACCGCCTCATGACGCTGCGCGCCGGTGCGAGCAACAACAACGACGACATGATGCTGGGGCAAGTGCTGGGCGAGACGATGGCGAACGTCGGCCCCTCGATTGTGGTCGCCGCCGTCGCCGAATCGCTGGCATTCCTCGTCGGCGCGCTCACCAAGATCCCGGCGCTGACAAGCTTCTGCATTGTGGCGGCTCTAGCTGTTGTTGCCGACTTTGCGCTGCAGATGACATGGTTCGCGGCGGCGCTCATCTTGGATGCCAAGCGTGTGCGAGCGCGCCGATACGACCTGTTCCCGTTCGTCAAGCAAATCGTCCGGTTCAAGCCGAAGCCAAAGCCGAGGCCGCGCCGTGGCCCTGACGGTAAGCTCGTGCCTGTCGTGGTCGATGGAGGGCTTATCCAGATGCTCATCGCCAAGAAGTACGCCCCTGCACTCCTGCGCCGCTCAACCAAGATCGCGGTTCTGGTGATCACGTTGACCCTACTCGGGATCAGTGCTCTTGGCTTCACGCAGCTGCAGCTCGGGCTCGAACAGGAGCTTGCCGTGCCGACAGACTTCTACCTGCACACATACTTTGAGAAGCAGACCAAGTACGGTGAGGCTGGTCCATTGGCGTACGTTGTGCTGGACAGTGAGGTGCAGTACACGGACGCTGTGGTGCAAGCCCGAGTGCACGAGCTCACCAACGAAGTCGGCAATCTGCGCGAGTTCGTGCAGCTCCCTGTATCTTCTTGGCTCCAGACGTTCAATCAGTGGCGGCAGCTGCGCTACTTTCTGCGCGACAAGATCCAGAAGAAGCAGTGCGACTGCCCTGAGCAGCCCATGGCGCCGTTTAAGTACGAGCTGGCTAGCAGCGTGTCTGATGCGGCTGAGCTTGCGGCACTGGCCAGTCGAGCGAGTGGCGTTATCGACGGCGTGTACACGCCTCGCCTGCGTGCGGACATGGCGCGTGACTTGATCAACTTTAACGATCGCGCAGCTCGGGGTGACGATGAGACAGAAGCCGATGTGACTCCCGACGCGCTCTTCTACCCGCTTGTGAAGAACTTCACGCAGATTTCGATCGACTCCACGTGCTGTCAACACTACGGGCTGTGTGGTGCTCAGTACGAGGACGATGTCGTGTTCTCGCATGCTGCGGACAACGAGCAGTTGAAGTCGTCAAGCTCCTCGCCGGTTGTGACGGGCATTGCGGGCTCGCGCCTTCGCTTCCAAGTGAACGCCATGAAGAACCAGTCCATGTTCGTGAACTCGTACTACTACATGCACAAGTTGACGAGCGAGTGGAGCCACCGCAGTAAAATCGCGAGTGGCAGCTTGGGGGCGGCGTTCCCGTACGCGCTCACGTTCGTGTACTACGAGCAGTACACGTACATCCAAGGCATCGCGCTGCAGAGCATTTTGCTGGCGCTGGCGGTTGTGCTGCTCGCGGTGTTCGTGCTGATGGACCAGAATATTCGACTCAGCGCACTGGTGGGTCTATGCGTGCTGTCGATGACGCTGACGCAGATCGGCTTCCTCTACGTGTGGAACACGCTCTCAAGCGTCTCAACGGCCATCAATGCCGTGTCGGTCGTCAACCTGCTTGCCTGTGTCGGCCTCGGGGTCGAGTTCTGTGTGCACACGGCGCATCAGTTCGCGTACTCGCAGAAGACGCTCGGCGTGACGCGCGTGTCGGGCAATGACCACGCTGCGAATGCTCTCGCGACCGTCGGTGGGTCGATCGTGTCGGGCATCACGCTGACCAAGTTCTGCGGCATTGGCGTACTCGCGTTCGCGCCGTCCATGCTCTTCCGCGTCTACTTCTTCCGCATGTACATGGGGATCGTCGTGCTGGGCTTCTTCCACGGCCTCGTGCTGCTACCCGTGCTGCTGAGTCTGTTCGGCCAGCCTGCCGAGTACCCGGACGACCTTGGCTCGTTCCTGCTGTCCGAGGAGCGAGACGACGAGCTCGAGGACGAGCGTGGCGCGTACTGAGCACCATCAAGCACCCGTCGCGTGGGATTAAAAACGTGAAGACGATGTGAACGCAAGAGGAGAGTTGAAAACCCCAACGACAATCGGAGATGTGGATTGCTGGCTGTTGCTAACGCATCGTGAACGCGAATAGCATCACAGCGCTTCGACTCGAGCAAGCGGACGCGAGTCCTACGGCTTAGAACTGGCGGAACTGCTTGCGCACGTTGATGGGCTTGGTCTCGGACGCGGCCTCGACCTCGAGCACGTTGAAGCGCACCGTCTTGGCGAGCGGGCGGCACTGGCCGATGGTC
>JAADYF010001058.1:0-10356 GCA_023338175.1 Phytopythium delawarense
CCGCAGCAGCGACTCGTAGCGCCAAGCGTCCGCCTCGCTCCCCTGGACCGCCGCCTTCTTCTTGGAGGCATGGAGCGGGTCCCACGTCTGCCGGTTGTCCAGCAGCGACTCGACGCCTCGCAGCAGCGCCGTCTGGTCCCGAAGCAGCGCGAGCAGCCGCTGCCGCTCCTTCTCGGCCGTGGCGCGCTCCACACGCTGGCGCTTGGCCGCTCCCTTCCACACGCTGTCGCCGCTAGTCTTCGGTGGGTAGAGAGCGGCGCGCTTGAGGCTCCTCAAACGCGCTTCAAGCTCAGGCACCGCGGCGCGCAGGTACTGCAGCTCCTCCTTGCGGCGCTGCGTCGAGTTCTTGGGCTTGGCAAGCGGAAGAGGCGGATGAGTCGGACTCGCACCACGAGAAGCCGCGGTGGACGTCGTGCGAGCCCGGGGAGCGGCCAGCGGCGACAGAGGAGGCAGATCCACGTCCGCGAGCCACGCGTCGACCTCCGAGAGCAGGTCCAGAGTGGAGGCGGCGCCCGCGGCGGGGCCGTCGGCTCCAGGGTCGCGCATGTCTGGCGTCGTCATTGTCGTCGGGATTTGCTTGTGAAGCAAGGTGTCGTGTTGACAGCCAGTTGCGCGATGCGATTGGTCAAAACCGTGACGTCATCGGATTTCGACGAATCATGGGCGCTTGAGTCCGCTTGGATCTGGACGGTACCTCGTACCTCATGAACGGTACGCATCCGGCTCCTCCTGTGGCCACATTGCCCCTTCACATTAAATTCTCGATCAAACATATTGTACGAAATCAACGTTCAACCTTTATAATGAATTCTATAACAACATACCCCGTTGAATCCGATCTATATCACTTAGCCTCGTTCTGGTGGTGCCGTCCGAGGGAGCCGCTCGGCCCGTGTGTGGCGTTGGGCTATCGCCGAGGGGAGAAGAAGCCCACCGAGCAACGCGAACCGGAGGAACGACCGCCCGCCTCCCGCCCATGATGCTGAGCCTCGCGCGCCGCTCCGCCGCCGCCGCCGCCAAGGCCACCCCGGCCGCGCGCTGCAACTCGACGGCCGCCGTCTCCTCCTCGGCCGCGGGCGAGCTGCAGCACCGCGGCAGCGTGCAGGACCTGCTGGCCGGCAACGCGACCGCGCGCAACGGCGTCGGTGCGTCCCTGTCGGCGGTTTGTCTAGCCGGAAGGAGACACGAGAAGCCTGACGATGCGGTCTATGGTCTCTGTATATGTGTGCGGGCAGAGTACGTGGTGTCGCGCGTGGACGACCTGGTCAACTGGGGCCGCAAGAGCTCGCTCTGGCCCATCACGTTCGGCCTGGCCTGCTGCGCCGTCGAGATGATGCACTCGGGTGCGTGCGTCCTCCTCTCCCCCCGTGTCTCCCTTCCGTGTGGTCTGAGCGCGCGCAAGGCTGACGAGAGGCTCTCGCTGTGCTGCAGCCGGCTCTCGCTACGACTTTGAGCGCATGGGCATGGTCTTCCGCGCGTCGCCCCGCCAGACGGACGTGATGATCGTGGCCGGCACGCTGACCAACAAGATGGCGCCGGCGCTGCGCCGCGTGTACGACCAGATGCCCGAGCCGCGCTACGTGCTGTCCATGGGCAGCTGCGCCAACGGTGGCGGCTACTACCACTACTCGTACGCCGTCGTGCGCGGCGTCGACCGCGTCCTTCCCGTCGACATTTACGTGCCCGGCTGCCCGCCGACGGCCGAGGCGCTGCTCTTCGGCCTCATGCAGCTGCAGAAGAAGGTCAAGGGCAACAAGGCCCTGCTGCTCAAGCTGCGGAAGTAGGCAATCGCCCAGAGGGAGGAGCGCGGCCAGCGCCTTGCTATCCTCGCCAACCTGCTGTTGCTCGGTCAACGGGAGGCCGTCCAGCGGTGAGGACAGGGAAGAGAGTGAGGGGAGAGACTCGCCGTGCGCGTGCGCTTCGTTCGTAAATAACAACACTGACACACGAGGAATGAGAGGGACCTGCCTGCCCGAGTCACTCGGTCTCCATGATGCCTGACGCTCGTCTCACTGCACGAGACGCTCGACGAGCGTGATCTGGCCGATCAAGACGGTCGCGAACAGTTCGAGCGTGGTGACGACCGCTGTAGGGATCCCCGAGGCGGCCCATTCATCCGTCAAAGACGAAAGGGACGAGGAAGACCCAACCCGCCGGAGCAGAGCGTCGAGCGTCGCAATGTCCTGGCACTCGTAGAGCCATGCGACGGGCGACTGCGCGTGCGCCAGCGCAGCTTTCCAAAGCTGGTCGACGCGCAATTCAGACCGATTGGTGCTGCCTGCAGGCGCCAACGCGTGCAGAAAGGCGTTCACGACCAGGAAGTCGCACCGCTCGGTCGCGGACACCCTCGTCTCGGAGCTGTATTGTCTCTCACGGCCGTTGTTGGAGTCGAAGACCGTCGGAGACACGATCGGCACGGGCTTGGACGCGGTAGAGCGCTCCCAGTGGCGGTGTCCGCAGCTCTGGCACTCACGAAAACTGTCGACTACTGCCGTGTGGGATGGAAGACCGAAGGAGAAGCACTTTTCGCACAGATCGCGGCTCCAGAGGCAGTGAAAGCTTGCAAACACGGTGTCAGCATCATTACGACAGCTTGTAGCACTTGACGCGCCGGCTTGGTGGTCGCCGCAGCTCGCCCACTGCTGTCCAAGCCGCTCGTGCTGGTTCACCCGCCTCAGGAACGCAATTGCGCGCTGCCTCCAGCCAAAGTCGATGGCCTTGGTGACGGTGATGAGATCGTGCGCAAGTAGCAGCGACAGGTAGTCGCGCATGGCCATCGCGGCTTCATAGCGAGCCCAGACGAGCTCCATTTGCCGTTCCACGCGCGTGTGGGTCGAGTGGAAGCGAGAGAGAGCGGCCAGGAACAGCAGCGCGCGCGTAGTCAGTGGTGGAAGCAAGTCGATCGATCCTCTACTGATGTCTCCCGGGACAGCGACATTGGCACTGATCCACTCCCACAGCTCTCCGAGCGGCAGCTCATCTAGAAGAAGTGCATTCTTACGAGCGAACGCATACACCTGCGCATGTGGTGCTCTCCAGTGACAGATCTCGGTCAGCATGGACTCTCTGAACTGGGAGAAGACGCGTCTTGCGCGGGTCTGCGCTGAGATTGCCGCCTGGCAGTCGTCCTCCTCTTTCACGACCGATTCTGTGGCGACTTGCAGCATTTCCAGCACGAACGGGAACATCTTGGGCAGCAATGCTCGCGCAACAACCTCTCGCTGCCTCAGCTTGTCGCGCCACCAGACTCCGATGAGCGTCGCATTGAAATCTAGCCATATCTGTCGCCCAGCAAGCAGCTTCTGCTGGACTTGGGCCGCTCGTGATTGACTATAGAGAACGAGTGACCGCCAAGTCGTCCACGTCCGACGGAATCGTGTGCGGTCCGCATGACTCCGTGCTTGAAGATCGCGCTGGCGCTTGACGCGCATGGACTGAACGCGCTGTTTGGCGGATTCCCGAGCCTTCATGTCGAGATATGCGCGCGAGATGCAACGAGCAGCGCGCTGTCGACGGAGAGAAATCAGCGTCTGCTTCGCGCGGTAGACGCGGTAGACGCCCGTGATGGCTCGTGCACTGATGTTGCATTGCTCGGCGTAGCGCTTGTTCATCAGCACATTCATGCGCGCTTGGCACCACTCACAAGAAGCCACGAGCCTGCTCCAACAGGGCTTGTTTCCGTGAGTATTGGCCAAGGCTGTATCCAGGAGCGTCGACCTACCTCATGAGCACTCGGCGGCGACGGCGGCGCTGATCCCTGTAAGCTCGACGGCATCTCAGTCCGCGATATCTATTCATTGCTCCATGGCAACTCCAATTAGCCAGTTGTCCGTGACGGAAGTAACACGAAGCGTGACGTACGCGGCTTGAATCAGCGTGGCAGCTGCGGATATGACCGGGTGTCTCGTCGTGAGCTCGATCTGAGCTTGTTGCAGGGACGTGGCCACTCTGTCCAGACGTCCCAGCTCGCTTTTCCAGTGGGATACGAGCTCGCGGGCATCGAGACGGACTGCCGTGCCATCCAATAACTTGGCGTTGATCAACACAAGCACTGGGGCTGCTTTCGTCTGGCGGTTGGCCACTCTTGGTTTGATCTCGGCTGCATTGGCCTTCGCGACGGCGTCCTCGGCTTTCGCGAGCGAGTGAGTGGCATGCTCGCGGTCGAGCTGCAGTTTGTCCTTGTCGAGCGCGAGCTGCGCCAACGCGATTCGGTGGAGGTCGCGGCTTACTTTGAACTTGACGAGGACTGACACGCGACGTGGATGATACAGAAAGCGCAGCAGTGCGCGCTTGTCATGACTGACACGAAGATGGAGGGTTGTTACTGTTGTCAGCCGGGTCTGAAGTTTTTTGAGATTCTAGAATCAACGATGCAATTGGGACCACGTACGCGTGCTTTCGAATGCGATAGCCGCGAAAGAGGCTTTGGACCTTGAGCACCTTGGTACGAAGTCGGAAGTTGCCTGGTTAAGTGGCGTTCACCCGTAAACAAGCAAGTTCAGCGATCTCGAACCCGTTCGCGCACTCGATGAGAGGTGAGGAGCCTACCTTGGCGCTCGTTCCACTTCTCCTGCATCCTTAGCCTTTGCATGACACGGACTCGCCGACAAAACCTACTCAGTGATTAGAATTCGTCAGCACACTCCGTCACTGACACTGGAGCGCCTCCATGTCGTGGACGCACCTTCGCCAGCACCACTGGATGACGCGTGCATATCGCGCCAACTTGTTGCTGTCCGCGACAGAAGACATACATGATCAGACCACTTTGTCGGAGAAGATTTCTCGCGTCCGCGATGTGACGCACCGCTTGTATCGTTGTCGTGGCGTCCATTGGTCGCCATCTCTTGGCGTTTGCTGCTCTTGACGTCGGGTGACCTCGATGACCAGATCAGTGAGCGCCTTCCGCTTGACGGACGGCGCGAGCACTTGACTACGCATGCTGGCCACGAGTCGTCGGCATCTGTGCAGGTCTTCCGACAGCACCGTCATCCTTTGGTCGATCAATGAGCAGCAGATGTTGGCTTTGCTCCTGAAGCCACCCCAATGATAGCTGCCACGATGTGAAGTTGAAGTTGAAGTGGGTGTCACTATCACAAAACAAATTGATTTATCTATGTGTCACTATTCCAATCCAAGAGCTATTTTGACTCGAACCGTTTCGCGCCATCCCCACCATTGCAAGCATCCCAAAGCGCCTCAAGCGCCTGGCACCGACGCCACAGTCCCTCCACCTCCAACTCAGTCATGCCGATCAACCGTGACCTGCCGGCTGGGATGCCGTCGCGCCGCGAGGCTACGGGCAGCGGCGCGCTGGTGGCGGCTCGTCCGCGACAGCCCACGGGTCAGAACGTCGTGCGCTTCATTGCACGCGAGGAGCAGCTGCACCAGGCGCGGCAGTACGCGCGCGCGAACGAGACCACGACCAATCGCACGGTCTGGGAGGCGAAGCAGAACCTGCGCTCAGGCAGCGGCGCGAGGACCCAGCAACGCCAGCAGTGCGTTCGTCGCAGCGCATCGGCAGGTTGCCTCGAGATGCTGACGATTGATTGTAACATGAGCAGACTGGGCGAAGAGCTCGAGCTTGTCAACAAAGAGTTGCTGGCGGTGCGGCACGATCGACTCAAGAAGTACTACGACGCCTGCTACAATGAGTACGTGAATCGTGATGACATTCATGGCCTCTCTGGCCGAGATGAAGTCTAATGCAAATATAATGTTGCTGGTGGAGAAGGTGGGAGGAGGAGCTGCGCGCTCGTGGACTCGCTATCATTCGCGACCGAGATTAGGAGAGATGGCGAGTCATAGCATTCGTAGTCTACGGCACATTTCACTCTCGAGACGCTTCAATTTCGTTGCCTCACACGTCGGTCGGTCAAGCCGATGGAGTCAACAGCACTTCTTCATCTCTAGGGACGGCGTCTTCTAGTTCTTCGTGGTCTTCGATCGCGGCTATCAGCGAGTCTGCATTGCCCCGGAGGGGCGTCCATTTTCTCGCTACTTCAATCGACGGACACACCACTGCCAAGTAGAACAGCAGCGATGCGTATCCCAGTGCGATCAGGATCACGACGATCCATTCCGTCCTCGGCAAATGCTCCGGAAGAGAGCTTTTCAGGAAGTTGTGCGCGACACCGAAGTTAAGCGCACACAGGAGCGCTCCAGATGCGGTCATCACCCACACGACCACAGAGAATACTGTGCCGCTGTCGCCACGCGTCTTGATCAAGAATGCAATCAGAGGCACCAGCACAAGCGGCAGCTGCGCGCTCTGCACGACGTCCAACAGCGCCAGCCACATCTCACTCGTTTCGTGGGTTCCATTGTCGGAGTTGCGGAGGTCGTGGCTTTCGTGGACGATCACCATCGCAATGGCGACGGCCGGTAGCAGAGCGATACTTCGTGTAAGCCCCGCGCGCACCTTCCATGTCCGTCCTTTGACTCTCGAGCTGAGGAGGAACGCCTCCGTGATAAGCTGAGCAGTATACGCGCCAGCCATTGCGCTCGCAACGCCTGATGCCAGCACCCCAACGGCCCAGAGACGCCATGCTGCTCCTCCCAGTGCCCCACCGACGGCGTCTGCGGCATCTGCGAGCCCGACCTCTTGGCAATAACCCGCCGAGATCGACGGAGTGGCAGCATCGGGAGAGAAGACATCGTGGGAATCCACATAGCACAGCGTGCACGCCGCAGCTTCTTGGTTGATTAGCGGCTCCACGCCGTCCCCTTCAAACACTCGAGTGCGCGTGAACATGCATGTATTTCCAGTGCGAGCGTCGTAGATGCGGTTCCCTGACGCCCGCGCAGCAGCCACGGGCACACAGGTTGTGCGTATGCCAGTGCCATAGATCGCCGAGATCTGGTTGGTGCTCAGCTGAGCACACTGCGAGCTGAAGACGCTGCCTGCGAACGCCGACAGCACCGCTGCGTTGACGAAAAAGCCCACGAGGAGCGCGAGCACCACCTCCAGCGTTGCGTATCGGCTAAGTGCGCGCTTGGATAGACCGGAGCGGCCTTTTACTCGCTTTGCCACCAGCGCCGTGTGCAGGAATAGGTTGTGCGGAATGACGATGGCGCTTAGCATGGAGAGCGTCGGCATGACGTTCTCCATTCGAAGCCGCGGGTGGAGCAGCGCGCGTGCCAAGCCGTCCGCGCTCGGCGCGCTGAGGGAGAAGACAGACACGAAACACACGGCCATGGTGACCAGCAGCGCCATGAACAGCAGCGCCATGAGCTTGCCGCCTTGAAACTCGACGCTGGCAGGTTGAGAGGCAGAAGGAAGCACGTCCACCCCGGCGTTGTCGCTCACGATCGCAAGCAGCGCGAGCACGGAGGCCCCTGCCAGTGCGCACCCGAGCGTAAGAGGCGAGTCAACGAGTGCCTGAAGCGCCACCGCAGCCCCGATCACCTGGCGCGCGCAGAACGCGGCGATCGCAAACATCGCCGTCGCCCAGAGCGCGAGCGCCACGCCGCGCGGGTACTCGTAGCGACAGAATTGCGCGAGCCCGCGTGCGGATCGCACTCCGAGCTGCGCCACAAGCACCTGGACGCTACCTCCAGCCAGCATGCGCAGCAGCGCGACGTACAGCAGCTCGTAGCGCGCGTAGGCGCCGCTCTGCAAGTCGAACTCGAGCGCGCGCGGGTCGAGATACGCGGCGCTCACGAGCCACCCGGGGCCCGCGAACGCCCAGAACGAGCGCCACGAGAAGGCGGCGGTGGCAGGAGACGTCTGAGGAGCGGGAGCGAGCGCCGCATGCTCGTCGGAGGCCTCCGGGTCGTCGCAGGCGCCGAGCGCTTCGGCGACAGCGCGCGCCATTGCCGCTGGTTGGATTTGATCGGCGAAGTGTGGGAGAAAAAAAATGGTTACGGTTGAAGGAGGTGGCGGGTTACTCTTCTTTAGCGCTGTATGAGACAGCTTATCGACGGGATAACAGTTGATGACCATGGGCTGCCATCACCATGTCAATGAGAACCAAGGTGATGAACATGTTCATCACGTCGAGGCGGCGCCAGGATGCGAGCTCGCGCTCTAATAGTTTGTATATTATATTCGCTGCATGCTCGAGGCTTCCGCCGCGCTGCAGCGAGCGAGCCATCGCAAATTGGAATCGCAAAACGCCGCCGCCAGCGTCAAAATCGGCCAACAAAATCCATGGCGGCCTTCTTCGGCGCTGGAAGCCTCCCGGACGGACGCCTTGCGTCTTCTATACATAAACGCCGTGCGCTTGAAGCAGCAGCCGGTCATGTCAGCGACTTGAGCTTCTCGTACGTCGAGTTGACGATGCCCCACGACAGCAGCGACCGAAAAAAGTTCATGTGTACGCCGCGGTAGACGCGCCAGACGCTGTGTCCGCGCTCCACGTACGTCCCGCGCAGCGCCTCCCTCGTCGTCATGAACGGCTTCCCGTACACGCTCTGCATCCGCGCACGCGCGACTGGTCGGTCCAAATACACCACACTCAGTCAGAACCATCCAGGAAGAGGACGACGGATCACCGCGAAGGAGACGCACCGTTGATGGGGAACGAGACGGTGCTGATGAGCGCGCCGAGCATCGCGCCGCACACAAAGTCGTGTAGCATCGTGACCGCGGGGCTCGTGCCCGTCGGGAACGTGTCGCGCAGCGGTCCTCGCAGCCCGAAGAACATGATGTTGCCCGGTCCGTTGCGCAGCAGGATGGCCGACAGCCCACGGTAGTGCTCGCGCAGTCCGAATTTGTTCATGTGCAGCATGGCGTCGTACGCCCCCGTGATCTCGCGGTTGTACTTGGGCGTCTGCAGCAGCGTCTGAGCACGCTAGAACCGTGGCGCGCGAGCCTATGTGAGTCGTCTGTCCCCTGTCTACACAAACTAACCCCATCATGAAGACGTGCGTACCTCGAACGGCGTCAAGATGGCCTCGGTTGTGCCCGCGAGGCCCGCCGCGAGGAGGTGGATGCCTTGCTGGCGACCGAACTGGTCGGCTAGCAGCTCGTCGTACCAGTTGTACAGGCCGAACATGATCGACTTGGACACCATGGCCTGCAGCAGCGGCGGCTTGACGCCGCGGTACAGCATCAGCCAGCCCTCCTGCCGCACGTTCTCGAGCGCCTGCCACGTGTTCAACCCAAAGAGCTGGCGCGCACAAACGATCGTAAGATGATGGGGTAGAGGGAAACACCCTCCGCACGGGCTTCCTCCCAGCACAGCACCGCACCTGCTGCCGGAACATGACCTTGTTCAGCGGGAACGTGATGACGATGTTGATCGCCGCGGCCGTCCCGCCGCAGAAGAACTCGCGAGAGTGCGGGTAGTACCGGAAGACCTCGTGCACGCGCGGGAAGGCGGCCGTGGATTCTTCCTCGTCCTCCTCGCCGCCCCGCGCGCGCTCAGGCCGCCGCGCCACCGTCGCCACCGCCGCCACCGCCGCCGACTCCATAAGCTTGTCCTTCTCCGCGCCGCTCTTGCTCCGCGTAATCTCCTCCAGCGCCGCGCCCATCCGGTCGGTCCGTCGGCCAGGCCGACTCGTGCAGGTATCGAGGACGAGGGCAGGCTCTGGCTGGCGCGTCGGCGGCGAGCGGGGGCGGAGCGCGAGCGCCGGCGGACGAGCAATGCACGCCCCCTGCTTCTTCCGCGCCGGGTGCGTTTATATGGTGGGTAAGAATGCGTTGTCAAGATAAGAGCCGCTCCCAACTCTAACCTTATTTGACCAAACGAAATGTCGTTTTGACCCCTTATAAGGACCTGATCAACTCCGACAATTCCAATTAAATACAGGTGATCTTCCCTATTTGGCAGAATGCTGTAAAACGGGCCTAACAAAGACATCCCAGATTCGCATACTTTGCAAACAATTCAAATGAAAAAGCGTTAATCGGACATGTAAAGCCCTAAATCAGGGCCCTATTTTCGTTTTTTTATCGAAATTCCGCCCCTATTGCTATCGAGCAACGAATAC
Source organism: Phytopythium delawarense (assembly GCA_023338175.1). NCBI lineage: Eukaryota > Oomycota > Peronosporomycetes > Pythiales > Pythiaceae > Phytopythium > Phytopythium delawarense. The sequence continues at coordinate 9,937 of JAADYF010001058.1, forward strand.
TCTAACTAGAGGAGTTTTAAGCGCGGTTTTAGGCTAAAATGACCTTGTCTACTGAAATAATGCAAAGAGAGATTTTTGCTGCTGTAATACAATTTTCATGTGTGGTACTCTCTGGTCGCGGATTGGCCATCGTCTAATTACCGGCGATTCTCGAGCGAATCACCGCTCGCGGGAACGTCGTAAATAACGCACAGTGGGTGTAACAGTTCTCTAAATGGCTTAGAAACGATTAGAAACTATTAGAAACGACTAAGAAACGACAGTCCACTATTTGGACGAGTCGTCCTCAGCGGGTAGGGTACGTGTAACCATTTAGGGTTACGTGGAAATATCCAGAGGGTACGTCAATTCAAGTCGTGGAACTTGTCACCAGTTGAAGCCACAAAATAAAAGGCAATTGACGCAGTGCAACTTGTGACG
>JAADYF010001059.1:0-10333 GCA_023338175.1 Phytopythium delawarense
GGCGATGCAGAACGCTTTCGCCTTCGGGATCGCCAAGAATGTGAATGGTCTGCCCGCGGCGCGGCGGGCGGCGTCAGCCTACCAAATCGGCGGGCCGATGAGCTCTCCGACGGCAGGGCCTTCTCCAGGAGCAAGCTTCGGTACTTCCGCAGGAGACAGCTCGACCGCTGGTCACCCAGGCGAGGCGCCAGGACCCATTGAGCATGTCGCTCGAGCTGGCGGTCTCCCGCGCGTGGCGTCTTCGCCGATGGCATTCTCGCTGTCGACAGACGTTTCGGATTGGGCAATCCGATCCCCAGCCACGACTTGCGGACGGTATGCCGTAGAAGACAAGCACGCTGTCCACAAGTCCCAAGGTGAAAAGGACATCACGCTGAGCGTCAGCAACGTTCAGGATGCGGCCACGACGTCGGAGGTGCATCTCAGTAAGCGCGGCAGCACTGTTGACAAGACGAACCCGTTCATCGGATACTTCCAGACTGGACAAGAGGAGATGGATGACGGGAGCATCCCGGAGCAGCGCAAGGTGGTTCGCGTTCAAAGCGGGATCCCCTCCACCGGCAAGGGTGCGTCTTCGTACTACCCGTCGGTTCTTCTCGCTCCTCAGAAGCGCTTCACGGAATGGCTCGGTGCCCAGTCAAGTCGGTTCCCACCGTTCTTCAAGCGTAATGACCAGCGGTCGGAAAACGGAGGCACTCCCAAGGCCACGCTCTTGTCGGATGCTGGGTTCTTGCCGTCTTTGCAGCTGACGCCGCTGAAAGAAGAGGAGGACAGCACCAAGAGCAACTCGGAGAAGCAGAAGTCGCAAGACAATGCAATCAGCCGCTTCCAGTCCTTGCCGACGGCGATTGCGTCACCGGTGACATCGACGGCGCTCCAAAGCGAATCGGTGGGCTTGGCCTCGCGCTTTGAGCAAGACTTCGACGTGCTTGGCTCCTTGGGCGAGGGCGGCCAGGGTGCAGTGTACAAGGTGCGCAGCAAGGTCGATGGGTGCCTGTACGCAATCAAGAAGGTGTCTCTGCCGAACTCCATGCAGCGAGGCTCGGTCGAGCTCGATCAGGCTCTGCGCGAAGTCCGCTCGATGGCGACCATGCCTCCGCACGCCAACGTGGTTCGATACCACACGGCGTGGATTGAGGAGTATCGCAGCGCTGACGACTCCACTTCGTCGACACTGAGTGTCCGCGGCTCTGACGTTGGCTCCGCTGGCGAAAGTGATTCGGATTCGTGCGGTCCAAGTATTGCGGGTCTTCAGCGTCAGCTGGAGAAGGAGTCTAGTGTGGCTGTGAGTGAGAACGAGCCGTCGTTCTCACTCGACTTCTCTTCCAACTCGATCAGCTTCGACCAATACTCATCACCAGACTTCCAGTTCACGGAAGCAAGCGAGTCGTGTGTGACGTTCGAGCGCGAAGAAGACGCGTTCAGCCAGCCGTCGTCATTCGATGGTGGGAAGCAAGCTAAACCTCGTGCATCGCCTCTGCGGGAGCCGAAGATGAAGACCCCTGGACTGAACCTTTACATCCAAATGGAGCTGTGCGGCAGCGTCCCGACCTCTGGCAGCGACGCGACTGCGGAAGCTGATCGCTCGTTCAACCGTCTGCTTGACAGTCTCACTTTGAAGAAGCAAGACAAGGCCGTCACCACTCCGGCGACCGCCTCGACACCGGCCAAGGATGAGAACCACTCGAACCTGACGGCGTGGCTGCGGGGATCGTATGATCAGCGGGCTCGCTGGTCAGCCCAGTCTTCGACTCACCTCGACGGATTGAAGCTGTTCCTTGGAGTGGCGCAGGGAGTGGCGCACATGCACTCGTGTGGAGTCATTCATCGCGATCTGAAGCCGGACAACATCTTCATCCACGGCGACGTCGCCAAGGTCGGTGACTTTGGACTCAGCAAGTCCATTTTCTCGGACTCGACGCGGTCGCGCAATGCAGCTTCGGTGAAGCCTGGTGACGAGTACGGTGACCACACGACTGCGCTGGGCACTTTTACGTACGCGTCACCAGAGCAGCTCGGCTATCGCTTCAGCGACCCCGTGTCGAACTTGACGCCCGCGAACCGCGTCAAGAGCGCCAAGTACTCGATCAAGTCAGACATTTTTGCGCTCGGCGTCATCCTCCTGGAGATGTGCTGTCCGTTCAGCACCATGATGGAACGATCCCAGGTGCTGACGGGTGTTCGCCACGGCGTGGTGCCGCAGCGTGCGTTGCAGCACTTCCCTGCGGAGATGACGCTGGTACTGCGCATGACGGCGATTGATCCGGCCGAGCGACCAACCAGCGAGGAAGTGTGCGACAGCATTCGCCGTTTGCTGGCTGCTTCCGGCGTCGCAACCGCCAGGACGGCGCTGGACGATCTCCGTGATTTGCAGTCGCGCATGGCAGTGGCGGTGCGCCAGCTGCGCGACCGCTCCCAGGCGACGCTGCAGCTGGAGATGCTCATCTCGGAGCTGAACGACAAGGTGCAGAGTGTTGGTGTTGCGCTCGCGTGAGGGCGAGGCGGAGCTGGCGCATTCGCCGCCGCCGCCGCCGCTTCTCCTCCCCTCTCTTGCGAACGCGCTCGCCGTGCATAAGTCGTGAGTCAGTTTCCGTAACGAGATGGATCCGTCTCCGGACCGAGCCGACCAACTCGAACAATGCAAGAGACGGAGGTGGTGGTGGCGCGTGGCGTTCCGGTGCATGCTGTCCCGGTTGCACCGTGTAGAAATACCGGCTTGTCAAATATATGGCGCGACGGTTAGTTGCTGGGCAGCACATTGAAGAAGTGGAACTGCTGCGCGCGGTCGTACACGCCAACGGTTGTGCCGCAGTCCGAGCACGCGACCGGGTAGTATTCGTCCGCCCGCAGCAGCTGCGCCGATGCCGATGCCGATGCCGATGCCGAGGAGGACGCATGGACGCCGCTGGCGCGTGTCTGGAACGGCAGCGACCCGCTCGCGTGCGTGTACGTCAGGATCTCGTCCTTGTTGACGCGGCAGTTGACCGCCGCGCGAGCCCGGAACTGGTTGCTGTACTTGGTGTGTCTGCATCGCACCAGAGGACAGAGGTGAGCGCCTGCGTCGCATACACACACAGCGCAGCCAGACTCACCGCTGGCAGCTCATGCAGACCGTCACGAAGCAGCACGGACAGCACAGCGAGCCGTCGGACGCACCGTCCTCTCCTGCACACCGTTCGTTAGTCACCACCGGCACGAGAACCAGTCGAGACCAGCATCTGTCCGCGACGTACCAAAGTTGCTCTGCACCCATTTGGCGTCGGCGTCATCCATATCACCGTCGTACAGCGGGTCGGGTTCTCCTGCTCGACCGTCGCCATCATCCTCGTCACTCTCCTCGCCACCAGTGAATGGTGATGGGATCTTCTTGTCGCGCGCCTTCCTCTGCGGCGCGGCGCTCTCCGTCGCTGCCGACGGCGCAGGCGACGCACCCGCCATGTCCACATCCCGGCGCGCCGCTTGCTGGTACCGGAACGGTGCATCTCCGCCCCAGTCGGACGCGGCGCCCGGCCCCAGCTGCCGCGTGCACGCGTCGAGCGCGCTCAGCAGGTCGGCCTTCCTCGCCGCGTGCTTCTCCATCGACTCGGGCGACACGCGCACGTGCTCGGCCCCGCGCCGCGCGAGTACGCCATCCGGCAACTCGTTACCCTTGAACGTCCGTCTCGCCGCCTCTCCTCCGCTGATGGGTGTCAAAATCGCGCGGGTCGCGCGCGCGGCGCTCGCGGCGGCCGAGATCTGCGTGGCCGCCAGTGCGTCCGCGATCCGGTCCGTGTCGTCCCCGGTCGGGCTCGGCGCTTGCGCCATGGCAGCGTCCGCGTCCTCTTCGCCGCTCAGCTCGTCGTCGCTCGGCAGGAAATCGTAGTAGTCGTCCGCATTCTCGCCCGCGGCGGCACCAAAGGACACGTCGCCATGCCGCGCCGCCTTCATGCCTTCCGTCTCCGATCCGATGGCAGTGCTCAAGGAAGCGCTTGACGCGACACAGTATGTGTACCGCAGTCAAACCGTCTGTGCAAACTCAGTGTGTGCTGGTAGTGTTTTGTGGTGTGGCGCACACCAATTGTCCAAAACGAAATCAACATAACTGATAGGTAGCTGGTATGTGTTAACCTTTATAAACATATGTGTTGTCTTTCGTTGATTTTGTATTAGAAACAGATTACTTTCAATATTACATAACAGACTCGAGTTGAAGAGGAAGCATGTTAGGAACGCCGGATCCCGCCTCGCATCAAGCATGCACGGCACCATACTGAAGCGCCGTCACTTGTGCCAGCAGCGATCATGGCGGATCAAGAGACGGACGCGGCGCTCTCTCCGCGCGGCGTGTCGGACGCGGACGACCTGCCGCCGCCGCCGGCGCCTGCGTCCTCCACGGCGGCCAAGGCGTCGTCGGCCGCTTTTTCGCTGGCGGCGGCGGCGCGCTCCAAGCTCTCACAGGGCGGCCGCCGCATCATCTCGCCGCTGGCGCACGTCGCGTCGGGCGGCGGCTCCTCCCGCGGCCTCAAGACGGGCGCGTCGCCCTCCAGCACCAGCTCGACGACTTCCCCGGCGACTCCGGATGACGACAGCGCCGTGGGGGCCGCGTACTTGGCCGCGGGACTCTCGTCCTCGCTCGCGTCCGCCTCGTCCTCGCTCGCCACGGCGTCCTCGTCCATCAGCAACATGCTCTTCTCCACGCCCAGCAGCACGGCCAGCGGCGCCGGAGGAGCCTCGCCGAGGAGCGGGAACGGCAGCGGCGCTAGTCCAGTGGACCCGGCTGTCGCGAGCGAGCTGGCGGCCGCTGAGGAGGAGTACCGGCAGGTGTCGGCGCAGCAGCGCATGCGCGTGCTGGAGGACCTGGTGCAGCACCGGCGGTCGGACTGGAACTACCTCAAGCTCATGCACGAGGGGTCCAACTACTGGCTCAACGTGGCGCTGCTGCGCGAGCAACAGGTCATGGCGCACCTCGGGCAGAAGCAGACCATCCGCCGCGGCGTGCAGTTCTTCTACCTCGGCCTCGGGCTCGGCCGCATCATCAGCGAGGCCACGCACCCGCAGATGCTCGCGATGGACTGCTGCCAACTCCTCGAGGAGCTCGAGTTCTACTTCTCGTCCGCGACCGTCCAGGGCATGGTGAGCGCTGGCCTGCCGGTGCTAGTCGTCGTGGGCTGAAGCGGCAGCGGCCGACACTAACGATCGCTCGTTGGTGGCACAGAAAATGATGGTCGCGACCTCCAGCACGCTGCACGAGTCAGTCGAGATGCAGGACGAGGCACTGCGCTACTCGGTCGACGAGCCCTTCCGGCCGGCCATCTACAAGTGGAACCAACGCCCGGTGTTTCGGCGGCTCATGGCGCCTCCTATTGTACGGCTTGGGGGTGAGTTGCTCTGCTGCTAGAGCGTCGCTAACGCCTCGAGCGCTTGCTTGGCAGCCATTCCCGCTCGACTACCGCGAGGTGCTGCTGTCGCTGTGCGACATCCTGGCCATCATCTACAGCAAACTCGTCGAGGACAACAGCAGCTCGGAGAACGTCAACATCTTCCAGGCCATCATCCGGTTCGACGAGCGCATCAAGGTGCCTACGCTGGCTATCGCAATCTTTTGCTGCACTCGTTCTATTGCTGAGCGAGCATCGTGTTTGTCTGTTTGACTGTCTGTTTTCGGCAGAAACTGTTCATCGACCCGGTCAAGAAGGAGTTCTCCGCCGTAGCGCTGCAGGTCATATCGGAGGAGATGGCGGCGGTCAGGAAGGCACACGCCTCAAGGACATCCCCGGCGACGGTGCCATCCAGCGGAGAAGGCGCCAACTCGACGCCTGTGACGACGGACAGCTAGAGCCTCCCTCCCTCCCTCCATTCACGCGGAAGCCATTGCGATGTTGCTCGTTAAGCCTGCTTTTCCACGACAACGAGGCCTTGTATTTGATGACTTGGTGCGCTCTTGCAGCCCTCAGATCTGAGCTTCTTCCGCCCAGCTGGAGAAACCTTCCAAGTGTGAGGCGTAGAATTCCCCCGTCGAGTCCGTGGCAAGGCGCTCCCACAGCTCCTCAATGCTCGAGATACTCGCTGCACCAGTCGCCACCTGCATATCTTGAAGGCGTTTGGCTTGCGCGATCGCGAACATTTTGCGCTCTGTCTCGTACTTCAAGTGCACCAGCGCGGTAGAGCGCTCAGAGACGCCGCAGCACTCATGCATGGCGAGTTCGAGCTCCTCCAGGCGGTGTCTGGTCATCGGGTCGATACAAGCGTCACTCGCTTCTCCATTGCTGCCTCGAAGTTCATCGGCTGGAGGTGGTGACCCACTTGCTTTGTTCTGTGGCTTCGGTTGCGACTTGTACTGCGACTGGTACTGGTGCGGCACGCTGACCGGCTTACTGTTGCTTGCCGCGAGTCTACTGTCCGTCTTGGAGGGCACTGTGGACCAGTCAAGGCGCTGGAAGACGACCTTGTACGGCTTGCGCTTGAGGAACGGCTGCTTGGGCTTGGTGTCGTCATCCGGATCGTCATCACTACGCCCAGGCGAGGCTCCTCTCGTCGGGCTCGTGCTCCGGTTCCTTGCACTATTGAGGCGGCTGACTCGATCAACGAGCGACACTCTGCGTTCCGGAGTCTTGGAAGCTCGCGATGGAGGTGCTCGTGGCTGGCTGAACGATGGACGAGGCGTGGGCTTTCGCTGCTGATGCTCTGGAACTGGGCTAGGCACCATGTCGGAGGACGATGTGGACGCGGGTGATGATGGCGGCGAGATGGCTTCAGCCCGCGGTATCCGCTCTCGAACCGAGATTGGTGGTGTCACTGACCTCGTTGTACATGACCGATCCAAATCCGTAGATGCTTCGGTCTTCCTAGCAGTCGATGTCGGTCGCCTCCCTCGCCGGCTCGGAAGTGGTTTCCTACCGCTCTTTGCCCTGCTCACAGTCTCCTTTCGAGGCGAAGCCACCTCGGTTCGCTTTGGTGGCACATACGGAGCCATCGCCTCACAGCCAGTGGCATCTGTTGCGCGTGCCAGGAAGCGGATGCTGAGGCGGAGCTCTCCCCGCGTCAGGTCCCCCGGGTTCGCCTTCTCGAGCGGGAACCACCGACACAGAGCGTACTCTGAAGCCAGACCCATCTCCAGCAGCACAAGCGGGACGCTCAGGTTACCTTGCACCTCCCTCCCTCGCGCACTTCGGACCCTAGATGTCACGCACACGCTCCACTCGTCAACGATCGCTTGCGGCTTGACGACCCCATCGCCCGTGAACTGTAGCGAAGTGTCGGCCTCCATCGCAGTCTCCACAACGGCGCTCGAGTTGGAAGACTGCGGCGGTAGATCTTGAGCCGCAGTGCGTTGGACTACCGTCGTGCCGTCACTAGAGCAGAGCGAGAGCTCAAGGTCGACAACACCGCCCGCGGCGATAGCACTGTCACTGAGCAACCCCCGCGCCGACACGAGCTGAACGTCCACCACGAACTCTGGTAGTCGATCGCCCGTCGTCAACGGCAGCGGCGCAGGCGGTGGCATTCGCAGAGACGCTTCGTCGCGCTCTGGACTGTGTGATACCGGGGTCCCAGCATGCCGGGTTGGTGGGGATGGCGGCGGGATCGACTCGGTGAGTGAGGTGTCCACGACAAACGCCGCCGCGTTCAGCCACGGGATGAGCACCGACTCGCACCGCAGTTCCTGCTCGCTCTCTTCCATCAAGAACTCTACTTCGTAGCACTGCTCTTCCTCCTCTGCAGCGAGCATCGCGCGGCACTGAAGGACGTAGCAGTGGTGCTGGTAGCGCCGGAAGCAGCGCTGGACCACTGTCGCCGACTCGCCTCGTAGCCGCTCCCGCTGTTCCGCCAGCCGTCGCTGGATTGCTGAGTAGTCAACCGTCCTGGGCATGAACCTGGGCACTGGAGCAGCCTGCTCGACACGCTCGTAACGTGTCTGCTGATTGAAGTGGTCGAACGGAGACAATGGTGGCGGTTGCTGCTGCTCTTCGGGGCACCCGCTGGTCCCCGCGCGCTTGGCGGCCAGCAGCTGCGCCAGGCTCATGGGCTGCGCGCGCCTCTGTGCTCTCTCGGGAGTGATCGACGTCTCGGAGGCGTCCTCATCGTCCAGGAACCGCGGGCCAAACGCATTCGTCAGCATCTCGGCACTTTGCCGTGCGTGAAGCGCCATTGGTAATCTTCAAAGGTCGTAACGTCCCTCTCGATATTATCTATTATGCTGTTTGTAAGTTTCTCAAATACAATCTGCGAATATAGACATTCCTAAAAAAATCTTCGCACATTTTACAATTTTTCTGTACCCCGTCAGTCTAATTTCATGTCCTACACAATAATATGATGTAAGCAGTGTATGAGTCATGATATTAGACTTGATTGTCGGTCGCAAATCTGGTAGGTTGCTTTCAAAGCGCAAAACTATCAATTTGCCGAACACCTGGGTGGTACAATAAAAATCGTAATAATTGCGCGGTTGCCGGAGGTGGATGGCCAAAATTCAAGAAAATTTGACCACCATGCCCCGTGTAACCCACCAACACCTCTGGGATACTTCGCAGAAGTGGGGTGTCAGCACAGGTCGGCGGCCCATAGGAAGTTCGAAACTTGCACTCCAAGCACCTTTCGAGTCGGCCAACTGGTTTATGCCGTTGACTTCGCTTGTTGCGGAGGCCCTCGGGATAGATTTTCCCCCAGTTGCTGCGTGCTGTTCAAAACATCCAGAGTGAATTGCGCGAGGAGAACAGGTTGGCCGTCGGCGGGGGCAGCTCGGATATCTCTCTGGAGTACTCAGTCGCCAGCCTTCCCTTTTGGCAAGGCTAGGGAAAACACAATTGATATAGTTTGTATCAATGAATAATCAATCATGAGTTTATTGTAAAATTGATTAAATAGTATTGGAAGCAGTATGATATTATAAATACAGTTATCAAGTGTCCATCAACCCGGAATGTGGCTGATAGTGCTGAAAAGTTCGTGCAGTAGTGTTTGGTTTTAGACCGCACCCGAGGAGTCCATACTTTCCTCGAACGAAGTGTCGGCTGCTTTGCCTTCGCTCGCTTTCTCTTCGTCTTCGTCGCGAGGATCTTCAGGACGAGCTTGCGTGTACGCGCTCCACCATTGTCAGGTTCCAGCAGTCTCTGTTTGTCTTAAGAACGACCAGCAACTCGAGAGTCTTGGACAGAAAATGGGTGTCGCTTGAACGAGAAGATGCGCTTTGAAATGCTGAACAGGTGCTGCACATCGTTGGATATAAGGAACAGGAAGCACGTGTCAACAAAATTGGTCTCCAACTCGAGCTCGATGCGCTATTTCTTGTGCTCAATGACGACGTGTTTGTCGTGGATCTAGAGTGGGCGAAGCGTTGGATCAACGACGACGCCTACTACTTGATCCAGTGGCGCGGATATCACCACTCACATGAGAGTACTGTTTCAAAAGTTTCGTAAACTGGGGAAAAAATTACATCTATTTCATGTAAAGTTTGTAACATGTAGATTTAAGTAAAGTAACAAGTTACATCGATTTAAACAGCGCTACTTCCTCTGGACCATCTCGATATGACCATTAAGGTTTTGGGGTGGTTCACATAAAACCACATATAGATTGTGATTGGTCAATATTTGGATCCCACACGTCATTGCATTTTTCGCTAAATCGTTGGTTCTTGTCCAGTAATTCACCACAACACAAAATTTGTATCCCATAGTAAAAACAATAGGATGAAATGAATGGAGGCAAGACATGGCTCCTGGCGCTCCGAGCTTGTTCCCAGGCATTATCGCTTTTCATGCCGCGCCCACCCGGGAAGAAGAACGTCACCCCCGCGTCTCGCGTCGCCATTGTCATCCACCTTGCCGCCCAGGTGGTCAAAGGCCGCCTCCCTCGCGGGGCTTTCCTCGCTGCGTGCCCACGATTCGACCTTGGGAGGCGGACCATTTCGAAGATATGGGCGGCGAGGTACAACCCCCTGGAGCTACTGGCACCCGCAACAGCTCCACGCCGTCCACAGACCAAGCGCACGCCGGACGAGGTTGCCCGGCTCATCGAGAGCGTGCCATTGCACCGCCGCAAGAGTATGCGCTCTCTCGCAGCAGCGGTGCAGATTCCGCGCACCACCCTGCAGCGCTATCTGAGACGCGGCATCTTCCGACGCGTGCACTCCAGGGCCAAGCCATCGCTCACGTCGGTGCACAAGAAGAAGCGTCTGAAGTTTGCCTTGCAGCACGTGCAGCGGCCTCTTGGTACGATTCATATTTGGATACTACTTTTTCCTCCATTCATACTAACGATTTGTATCACTTTTGTAGGTGCGCGGTGGTATCGTTTTCATCACATGTACGACATTATCCATACTGATGAAAAATGGTTCAACCTCTAC
>JAADYF010000106.1:0-42337 GCA_023338175.1 Phytopythium delawarense
AGGAGTACATCGAGACGGTGTTCAACATGCGCCGCGACAACATGTGGGCCGACTTCGGCTACGTGTTCGTCTTCATCGCCGTCTTCCGCATCCTCGCGCTGCTCGCGCTGCGCTACCTCAACTTCCAGAAGCGGTAAGCGCTTCCCTGAGCCAGCGGTCGAACGACAGACCGCTCCCAGTCGTGTCTCCATGGTAACTTAGCATTCGCTGCACCGACCCAACATCAAATAGACGATTCACTTTGATCGCATCCATGTATTTGGCAGTTCATCTCCTTGAACCTCTTGACGTTCGCGCGTTGTTGGCATTGCCGTCGTCCAGAACAGTGGGTGACGTACAAGTGAGTGCTAGCCGTGTGGCTGGATCTGTGGTGTGTGCAGGCGCGTCGAGGCACAATGTCAACAGTGGTGGCACGTCCCGAAGCTGCTTGACGGTCTGGGGTATGCTCTGGCGCGGCTCAAACCTCGACTCGAGCTCGCTGATGGCTGCCCAGTCCAGTTGAAAGCGTGGCTCAAGCTCGCCGGCATCTACCACGGCACTCAAGAGCTGCTCCACGCACGAGCGCGGGTCAAGCCGAAGAGTGTTTGGAAGCCATTCTAGGGTCCCAATCGCCTCCGAAAGAACCCCGACGCTCTACTTGCGTGCGCTTGCGTGCTACAAACGGCCGGTGTCGAACGAGACTTGAGCAGCTTGCGAGACACACGATAGGGAGTGCCAAGTATCGACGGTGCTCCATGCGGGCATATCCTTGGGTTCACCCGACTGGTGTGCATCGTGCTGGCAGTTGACTCGGAGAATGTATGTGGATGCCAGCACTTCAACATTGATCGCGGCCGCTGCTTCCGTTGCCGCTCAGTTGCGCCAGGCGTAATCTCCTCCCGTTGTCCGTCACTCTGCGGCATACAAACCCCAAGTGTAAATCCTCCAACGGCCACCAGCTCCACCACCATTCCGCCGCTGCAGTCTCATCAACGGCTTCAGTCACCAGACCGCGATCCTTCCGCTCACTCTTCGACTCGCGCTCCGCTTCCCAGCCCACCCTCCTATCCTCGATCCTCGATCTCCTCACCCGCCGATGCTCCTCCTCAAGACGCTGGCGCTGGCGGCGCTGGGCCTGGCGGCTGCGTCAGCGACGGACCCGCCGCCGACCAAGCGGTACACGGCGCTGACACCGGCGGTGGCGCTGGCGCCGGGCGAGGTGACGAATGCGTTTCACCGGCTGCCGATCCCGCGCGGGCCGATCGCCGTCTACCGGTTCGCGGCGGACGTGGTGGAGACGCTGGCGGACGGGTCGGTCGTGCCCACGCCCTCGTTCGACGCGTACCTGCACCACCACGTGGTGGCGTCCAACTTCGGCCGCGACAGCCCGCGCAGCGGCCGACACGCACCCATGAAGCCCGCCAACGTGAGCCGCAGCATCGCTTTCGGCGCCGGCACGGAGGCGCGCGGCACGCCGCAGCAGTTCCCGTTCCCGTACGCGTTCGTGACGGAGGCGGGCGAGGACGAGTGGGTCGCCAACGTACACGTCATCAACACGCGCGGCATGGCCGCCGCGCAGGCGCACCACTGCCTCGAGTGCCCGTGCACGAGCGAGGACGAGTTCTCGAGCGACGCCGTCAACGGCTGGCCCGTGCACCCGGACAACTGCAACGCGCAGCTGCGCTGGGAGGACAACACGGCGTGCGCCGCCGACTCGTACTACGGCGGGCTCAAGTGCTGCGAGGACGGCGAGTTCTGCCTCGAGCAGGAGGAGCTCGGTGGCGCCAACGCCTCGGCCACCGGCGCCTACCGACTGCGCTACACGCTCGAGTACGCCGAGGTGTCGCCGGCCAACCGCCCGCTGTACCTCGCCGGCTGCTGCGACGCGTCGGGGGACATGGCGCACACGGGCAACGTCGAGTACGACGTGCCTCTGTGCGACCCGGAGACGCACCCGGGCTGCGTCCACACGCTGTCGACGCGCCAGTCGCTCGACATGAGCGGCAAGGTGTCCATCTTCAACGGCGGCGGCGCGGGGGACTCGGAGACGGAGGCCTACGAGCACCGCGAGGTGGAGATCGTGTACGCCGTCGGGCACCAGCACCGCGGCGGGCTGGGCATCGAGATGTACGACGACGCGACGGGCGAGCTGCTCTGCTCGTCGGTGCCCACGTACGGCACCGGAGACGTTGCAGGCAACGAGCTCGGGTATGTGATTGCCATGAGCACGTGCGAGTTCGACCCGCCGCGCCGCATGCGCGCGTCCGACATCGTGCGCATCGTGGCGCTGTACAACAACACGGTGGCGCACACGGGCGTCATGAGCTTGATGTACATGGCGCTGAGCGACGTGGAGCAGCCGTCGGAAGCGGGTCAAGCCACGGCGACCGTTGTCGAGAACGCTGCCGGTGCTGGCGCGACGTCGGGGCTTCATGCCATGATCGCGGTGGTTGGTGTTGGCGGGTTGGTGGTGCTCGCGGCGGTCGTGTGGAAGCGCATGCGCACTCGCACGGGGTCGTACGCGCCGCTGCTTTCCGTGCCGCCGCATTCGCCGGCGCCGGCGTCGAGCGGTTAGCGATCGCTGGGAACAGTACTCAGTCCATGTGTGGTGAACAATAGCCAGTTCGAAACAACACCGTCACCTTTCACCATTTGCATCGCCATTGTATCGTTCTCCTCGTTGCCATGTGGTACATCCCGTTGACTTCGTCGTCGCCTACAGTCGCATACCCAACAACCTGGAAGCCTCGACAAGACGCGCGGACGCAAAGCCCACCGTCGAGCCGTCGGTTGGTCACTTGCGCAGCGTCTGAGCGAACTCCTCGAACCACACGAGGCTCTCGGGGTTACGCAGCGCGCTCTTGTTGGTGACCGCGTGGCCGTCGATGATCTTCTTGACCGTCAGCTCCACCTTCTTGCCGCTCACTGTGTGCGGGATGTCGGGGCACGCAGCCATCATCCCGGGCACATGGCGCGGTGACGCCTGCTCGCGGATCTGCTTGCACACGAGCTTCTGGAACGCTGGCGTGCACTCATAGCCCTTGCTCATGACCACAAACAGCAAGATACGGACATCCGGAGTGCCGTCGGGAAGCGTGTAGTTCTGTCCGACCACGACCGAGTCCTCGATGCCGTCGATGCGCTCGAGGACCTTGTAGATGTCGGCAGTGCCGATGCGAACGCCGCCAGGTTTGAGCGTCGCGTCGGAACGACCATAAATGATCAGTCCGCCGCTCGCCGTGACCTCAGCAAAGTCTCCGTGACGCCACACTCCTGTGTACTCGGTGAAATCTGTCGACGATTCATTGTGAGTTGAGGCTCGCAGCTTGTCACAAGGATCAAGAGGGCGGAACGTACAGGCGTCGTTGTACTTCTCGCCGCTCTCGTCGTTCCAGAAGTACAGCGGCATCGACGGAAATGGCTGCTTGCACACGAGTTCGCCTTGGGTCGAGATGATCTCTTTTCCGTGGTCGTCGAAGATTCGGACATCGAGGCCGAGGCCGCGCGTTTGGAGCTCACTGTCATAGACTGAGGTGGGAGCACTTTCGTCAGTGAAATAGCGGACGAGGGGGCTCCACTTTGTGAATCACCGACGTACCCGGCAGGTTCGTGCAGCCAAGCGCGAAGCACCCGTTCAGGTCGGTTCCGCCACTGATTGAGGCGAATTGCACGTCATGCTTGATGCCTTCGTAGACGAACTGATGCAGATGATAGTTAGTCTTTGGATAGCAGCCACGGAGACGAGATCAGTACGGCTCACCTTGAAGATATTGGAGCTGGCGGGAGAACCCGTGGACGTGATCATGCGCAAAGATGACAGGTCGAACTCCTTGCTGGGCACGCAACCCGAGTCCATGACTGCGGCCAAGTAGCGTGCGCTCGTGCCGAACACTGTCACCCCGACTTGCTATAAATCGGGAAATCACAGGGCACAAGTCAGCATTTCGCAAGTCGGAGCGTTTGAGCATCGCGAGCAGAGACCAACCTCGGCATACTGCCACAAAGCACGAGCCGAAGGGTACAGCGGATTGCCTTCGAACAGCACGATCGTGGCACCAACCCCGAGGATGCTGACGAGCCAGTTCCACATCATCCAGCCCGTGGTCGTGTAGTAGAACACGCGGTCGCTTCGCGTCACGTTCAGATGCTGCGCGATACACCGCATGCGTGGTCAGTTACACATATTAACACATGCAAAGGCTCGTACGTACAATCATGTGCTCCTTGAGGTGGTTGAGCAAGACACCAGGACCTTGCACAAGGCACTTCGGAAGACCAGTCGTGCCACTACTGTACATGACGTACACGGGGTGGTTGAACGGGAGCTGCGCAAAGTTAATGGCCGGGACCTCCTCCGTGTCGGCTGGCACGAAGTAGTCGTAGTACACAGCACCGCGGATCTTGCTCAGGTCGAGGTCGTGCGTTTCCTGGATGGTGAACCGGATCATAACAACCTTCTCGACCGAAGGCAGTTTGTCGACGATCTCTCGGAGCTGCGGGATGGTGTCGACGCGGTTGCCCTTGTAAAAGTACCCGTCCGTGGCAAACACCACCTTTGGTGAGATCTGCTCGACATGAGCATAGGAGAGAAACAGACACAGCAGATACGTGTTAATGGAGCTCACACGTGGCGAGACACCAGGAGGGTGGCGAGTCCCTTGCCTGTGCGAATCGGTCGAGGACGCCTTGCGAGCCAAAGTCAGGCGAGCAACTCGACCAAATCGCACCCAAACTGGAATGACACCCAAGAGATTCGACCACAGGTTCATGAGCGTCGCTGCGGTGGAGCAGGTAAAGAAAAGGAGAGTTTGGAACATACCTGGTCGCGGCGAGCATCGCAATGATGGCGTCCGGGATGCAGGGCGTGTAGGCCACAACGCGGTCGCCAGGAACGACGCCCATCGCGCTCAGCTGGGCTGCGAGTCGCGCGACACGGTCGTAGAGCTCGCGGTAGGTGATTGTGACCTCACGCCGGTTCGTCTCCGCCTTGAAGATGATGGCAGGGTGGTCGTCGCGGAAGCGCAGCAGGTTCTCGGCGAAATTGAGCTTGCAGCCAGGGAAGAACGACGCGCCTGCTCGCCGTATACCACCACTCCGAGATCAGAAAGCGGCGATACGATGAACAAACACATGAAGAGCGTACCTGGCATTTTCTGCGCTTCGTCCAGAACCTACAAGCATCACAGACACACGGCAACCTCGCGTGTAAGAGTTTCCGAGATCGCGTGCTAGTGCGCATGGAGAAAAAAGGTAGGGCGTACGCTCGTGTACGGCGCTGACGAGATCATCCCCGTGTACTTCCAGCACTGCGGCGGTCGCAGGACTCAGCCTGTCAGTTCTCTGCAACGATCAAGCGGCGCTTGCGCGCACGTACCTCGTCCCAGAACGTCTCGAGGTTGTCGACCGACCATTGCCACAGGTCCTGGGGCGTCTCGATCCGCGCTCTGTCCCCCCAGTCCCATCCAGCGATCAGTCAGTCAGTCAGTCGCAGCGATGAGCGATCGCCCGCCGCGATCCCGTCCACCACGTACCCGCAGCGCTGGTTGACCTGATCCGTGAAGCGCGTCCAGTGCGAGCCCTCGAGCAGCTCGGGCGTCGGCTGCCACACTGCCACGATCGTCAGCGTCAACCCCAGCGACTCGCACGCCACTCAACTCGCCGCCGCGCAACGTACGGGGCGTGCGGGGCACCGCCGGCGCCGGCTCGGGTTGTCGTCTCGCCTCCTTCGTCGGGCTCAGCGTCTCCCCACGCGTCTGCATGTCCGTCTTGCGCTTCTCCGCCGGCATGGTCTGCGTGTCCTTATATTTCCTGCGCGTCGCTTTCCCGGCCGATTGAGTTGTGGCCACCGTGCCACCATGGTCATCAGCGGCGACCTTTCCGGGTTCTTATCTCGACAGATATTCGATCTTGGGTTTTGTATGGACATTACAGTATTCGTACTTTGTCGGGGTGGTTCGGTCCACCGCTTGAAGTCAGGTGACGCGGCGGCGGCAACTTGAACTTGGGCGTCCAATCCGAGCAGGTGAGACGCGTGAGTGTTTACCTTCAGTCCCCCAGACAACTATCCTAAAAACAAAACGGTGCTTCAACACGGTCAAGTTGGTCCGCGCGGGATGACAGTCATTATGCGGTTAATGTGGACTAATTTCGGGTCTCCAGGGCGGTCGGACGAAGGACATACAACGCGGCGGCGGCTGCTGCCGGTGTCGGACGCCGTCTCCGTTGGGTGGGAGGCGCTCCGGGCTCATAAAAATACCAGGACATCGACGGCCCCTCGACGCCAGCGCTCGCGTGGCACGCGCTCACGCGAGCGTTACGGGCGTCTCGGACGTCACCGGCCGGCCGCCGAAGGCTCTGGCGGCAGCCGCGATACTCGCCGGGGCCTCGGTCGTCTGCGGCCGACCGCCGATAGCTCTGGCGGCCGCCGCGACGCTCGCGGGAGCCTCGGTCGTCTGCGGCCGGCCGCCGAAAGCCCTGGCCGCAGTCGCGAGGGCGTTCGGCCGGCGAGCACGCAGAGCCGTCAGCTGGGCCACGGAGCGCAGGGTCGGGCGGCCGGCCGGTCGCGGCTGGCCGTAGCCTGCGACCGAGGGCTTACCGGTCGTCACGTTCTGCCGCACGCGGCTGAGCAGCTGCACGAAGCTCGAGTTGAAGCCGAGCTCGGGTGTGAAGTGCAGCAGCTCGAGCCGCGAGAGCGTGTAGTGCTTGTCCAGCGGGATCTCCATGTCGTTCAGCATGACCGGCACGATGGTGCGGCCCTTGTCCTCCGCGAACGCCAGCTGGTCCTTGACGAGCTCGCTGTTGGCGGTCGAGCTCGACAGGATGACGATGAACACGGAGCACTTGAGGATCGCCTCCTTGGCCGCGTGGATGCGCTGGGTCATGTCCGTCGTGTGCGTGCCGTCGAGGAAACACTTGATGCTGTTGTCCTGCAGCCGGTCGTAGATGCGCTGGACAAACCCGTGGTGGTGGTCGCCGTGGCAGATGAACACAAAGTCCGTGCTGTCCAGCGACGACGGGTCCCAGTCCGCGATCGTCGACCCGAACATGCTGTCGTTGTTGCCGATCTCCAGGCGCCGGCGGCTCGCCTGGATCAAGTTGGCCTTGCGCTGCTTGGCGTGCTCCTTCTGCACCTCGTCGCGGACGCCGTCCAGCAGCAGCCGGAACTGCGACGCAAAGCGGTCGTCGTCGTATTCGTACGTGATGTTCCGCTTGTCCGCGGCGTTGACCTTGGTGATCGCCTGCTCGAACGGCACCATCTGCCGGGTGTAGATGTACACCTGCAGGTCGTCCGTCACCGTCACGTTCTCGGTCGAGACGGCGATGATCGGCTTCTGCAGCTGCTTGGCCAGGGCCAGCTCCTTCAGGCACCACTCGGACGCAGGGTAGTCCTCGGTCAGGAGGCACAGGACCACTTCTGCGTACGTGATGCCGCGGGCGATCTCTTCGCGCCACACCGAGCCGCCGCCGATGCCAGTAGGGTCCACTGCGAGTTCAAATACAAGAGCGCGTCCGTCAGAATGAGCGCCAAGCTCCGCCAGACAGCACAAGGCCACGTACTCAGGTCCAGCCACGCTGTGATGTTCGCGCGCTCTAAGCAGTCACGCAGCTTGAGCGCAAACTCGCGGTGCGAGTGCGTGTAGCTGATCATCACATCGCGGTCGCCGGCCGCCCGCTTGATCTCGAACTGTAGCTGCGTCGAAGTCGTGCAGTCCAGAGGGCGGTAGCCGTCGTTGTTGATGACCATGATGTCGGCACCCGAGTCCAGCAGCGCAAGGGCCGTCTTCTTCTGCTCGCACTTGAGCGCGATGTGCAGCGCCGTGTCGCCGTTCGGGAGGCAGTCGTTGATGTTCGCGCCGTGCTCCGTGATGCTCTCGAACAGCTCCTCCGTCACGTCCCTCGACGATGCCGCGCAGAGGATTGGCGTCTTGTCGCGGAAGTCGCGGAGGTTCGGGTCCGCTCCGCTCTTGAGCAGAAGCTTGACCATCTCGGGGCGGTTGACGCGGGCGGCCCAGTGCAGCGGCGAGCGACCGAACACGTCCTGGAAGTTCGGGTCCGACCCCCTCTCGAGCAGCTCGACCGCACACTCCATCGACCCGTTGATAGCGGCCCAGTGCAGCGGCGTACGTCGGTGCATCCCGGTGTAGCCCTGCTCGCCGACGCAGTTCGGGTCGGCTCCAGCCTTGAGCAGCTTCTTGACGGCTGCGAGGTTGTTGTCTGCGGCAGCTTCGTGAAGCGGCGTGAGGGCGACGTCGGCTCCCCAGCGCTCGAGCTCGTGCGCCACGGGGAAGTTCCCCCTCAAGTACGCCATCTGCAGCACCGTGAGCGTGTTCATCCGGCCGGGGTCCGGGATCTCCAGGTGGTTGGCGCCGGCTTCGAGCAGCATGGACACGATCTCCGGGTTGTCGGCCAGGAAGAGCGGCGTGAGGCGGTCCGACCAGTAGGACGACTTGGACTTGAGGTTCACGTCCGCGTCGTGGTCGATCAGCCACTGCACGGTGCTGATCTGGCCCGTGGACACGGCGCAGTGCAGCGGCGTCACCAGCGTCGTGCGGAACATGGAGGCGGAGGTCTCGTCCTCGGATGTGATGGGCTTGGAGACGAAGAACTGCGCGAACGTCCAGAAGAGGTCGCCGGTGGTGAACCGCACGCGCGAGACCTTGTCGTAGCTGTTGATGCTGAACCCGGCCTTGAGCAGCAGGTCGAGCGCGTGGATGTTGCCCAGGTACGCGGCCATGTGCATCGGGTTCTTCTTGGACCTGCCGAAGAACTTGAGCACGATCTTGGGGCTGGCGTACATTTCGGCGGCGAAGTCCGGGCCGAGCTGCTGCTGCGCCGAGCTGAGGACCTCCTCCATCTTGTGCACGTTGCCCAGCTCCGTCTCCTTGAACAGCCTCTTGCGCAGGTCGTCGACTATCTGCGCGCGCTCGGAGCGCACCTCGGAGCCGCGCTGCACGAGCCGCGAGCGGATGCCGCCCGTCTGGTCGCTCTCCTTGAAGGCACCGAGCTGCATCTTGAGGTGCTCGCGGAAGCGCGCGAAGAAGGTGAGCACGACGAAGGTGCCGAGGAAGCAGACGACGGCGCCGAGCACGTAGACGATGGGCCACGCGTGGCTGCAGTGGAAGTTGTCGCCCTGCACGATGGCGTAGACGAAGTAGATGACGACGAGCAGGTTGACGCCGAGCACGCAGACGCCGAGCAGCTCGCAGAACTGGAAGAAGAGCGAGCGCTGCAGCTTCTCGCGGCCGTCCTCGGCCTCGACGACGCTCGTGTGCCGGCTGTCGCGCTTGAACGGATCGAACGCGCGCAGGCCGGACGCCGGCAGCCCGAGCAGCAGCAGCAGCGGCACCGCGTGGTACACGAGCATGGCGTACGAGACGATCGAGTCGCACTTGCCGCAGTACTCGGTGTCGTCATTGCAGCCGGCGCGCGCGAGCGCCTGGAAGCGCAGCGCTTCGCCCACGTCCGCCACGTACACGCCGCCGCGCGCGATGCTGGCCGAGACCCAGAAGGCCGTGATGCCGCACGCTGTGAGCGCCGCGAGCGCCAGCGTGGCGTTCAGCAGGCGGCCCGAGAAGTACGAGTTCTGCCGGTAGCCGCGCGCCAGGAAGTGCGCGGGCAGCGGCCGCGGCTCGCCCAGCGCCGGCACGAGCGCCACCTCGAGTGCCGTCTCGTCGCCGTCCGCGTGGGCCGTGGCCGTCGCGTGGGCGCTCGCGCGCGTCTTGCGCGGCTCGGGCGGCGGCTGCTGGTGGCTGGACGAGCGCTCGAACCCGTGGCCGTTGCCGTTGCCGCTCACGCGCGTGACGCTCGCGCCGTCCTCGGTCAGCGCGTGGTAGTCGGCCATCGTCGGTCGGTCGCTGATCGCTGGTCGCTTTGCTTGTCTCTTTCCCTTTCCCGCGGCTTCGCCCAGGCGGACGCGCCGGTTCTGAGCCTCGAGCGGCCGGCCGGCGGAAGGCGGAGAAGAGGCGCCGGGCGGCGGGCGGAGGCAGCGGCGGGTTGGCAACTGGCGCGCGGCCGCCGCCGGCCGCCTCGTTTTCCTTCGGTGAAGCCTTCGTGCTGTGTGTTTGTGCGGCGTCCGCGGTTTGACTTGGCGATTGTATGCAAAGGGTGATGACTTCCGTGTCGCGGCGACTGCACGACGTGAGAGAAGAGGCGCGAGGCTGATGTATTTGATGGGGTCGACAGCTGGGATTGGCGGAAATGATCCCGCATGGCGGCGCTGATTGGTCAGTTTCCGCTCACGGTACGCCCGAGTGGTACAATCGCTGCGCACTGGGTACACTTTTGGGGTACGACCGGATCGTAACCCCAGCCAGCGATCTTGGCTGCACATGCCGAGATTCTGGGATACAGCGGCAGCGGAGACCAACCAGCACCGGGAACGCGGGCGGAACGTGTTCGAGCCGGCCTGTTTTTCATACAGAAGGGCAACGGCCGCGTGGCGGGAGATGCGACGCGCGAGCACGTCGACTGGACCGTTGTCCTCTCCGATTGGAGGTTCAACGCCGGCTCGACGGGCTCCGCTGCGGCGATCGATCGGCGGCTGCACTTCGCGCGATGCTGCGCGCACAGTCACACGCATGGCGGCGACAGCAGTGAGCGAGAGAGCGAGAGAGAGACGTCGAGTGCGAACAAGAGAGGGAGCGCTTAGGTTACCTCGTAACCAGAAGTTACGCGAAACACGAAGATGTCAAGCGCATCCCCATCTGTGACCCGCGGGACGTGTGCAACGATATTTAGAAGGTACAGAGTACCGGTTTTCAAATCGGTACCTCTGTATCTGATGATATCTGATGAACTCTGATGGGCTCAGCACCTTGTCTGCGATTTGACCGACTTGATTCCGCGGTTTGGGGGGACTCGCGGCCAAAAAGCGCGGGAAGCGGCCGATCGGAGGCCCCAAGGCGTCCTCATATCGCCCAGAGCAGCATGACGGAGACCGGCGACAGCCCCAGGGAGGAGGCGGCGACGGTGTCCGCAGTGCCTGCGACTCCCACGGAGAGCGGCACGAGCCTGGGCGGCCGCGTGCGCAAGACGACGCAGAAGTTCACGTTCGTGGAGGCCAAGCACGAGGACGCGGACGAGTTCACGCCGCCCGCGGGCAGCGGCGCCAAGCTGCGCGACATCCCCTTCGTGGGCGAAAGCGTGCGTGCTCCCGGGATTATGGTTGGCTGGCTATAGGGCGGGGCTGACGGTCGTGGCGCGCGGGCGAGCAGGTCGCGGCGCTCGGCAAGAAGGACACGGAGACCGTCAAGGCGCTGTACAACGTCATGTACGGCCGCCGCTTCCAGCTGCGCAACGTACGTCCTCTCGCTGTCGGTCGCTCTATCACCGGCGATTGCCAAGTGGACTGCTGACGCGGAAATCTACCCGGAACGCGCAGGTCAAGGTGATCAAGGAGCAGTTGCTCGAGTTCTCTGGCGTCGTGGAGCAGGATGAGAAGGTGGTGGCGACGCGCGCTGCTCTGCCTGACGGTGGAAATGGGCTGTGCTGACACTGGGATGCTCGCTCTGCGTGATAAAAACGCAGTTGCGCGCGCACCTCGTCGGCAAGATCGCCAAGTGGAAGCGCAGCTTCGTGCAGGAGATCATGGACCTGCTTGGCGTGCGCCTCTGCTCTCCGTCACCCTCTTCGCTGCAGTTGAAAGACTGAAGGGCGCTTCTGCTGCCGTTGAAACAGGTCGACCGGTCCAAGAAGTCGTTCGACGAGCAGTCCAAGCCGTTCGACAAGGACTCGCTCATCGACCGCCTGGTCGAGTGGCTGTACAACCCGCAGACCACTGCTGTGCGTGGCTTGCTCGATTGTGAGGGAGCAAGGTCTGTTGATGGCGTTGTGCTGACACGATATGCCGGTCGCTGTAGATCTCCGAGAAGAAGGCGGCGGCGGCGTCCAAGGCCGAGGCCAAGAAGGTAGGCGCGCCTCGTGGGAGGCTGTGCAGACCTCGGTCTAACCGCGGTTGATAACAGGAGAAGCAGAAGGCACAAAAGGCGAAGAAGGCTGCGGCCAAGGCCAAGGCGACCAAGCGAAAAAGCGTGAGTCGCGCGCGATGTGCGTTGCCAGTTGACACGGTCGTCGGACTGACCCGGACGTCGCGCTCTGTAGCCTACCGCTGCCGCCGGCGCCGGCGCCAAGAAGAAGCGGAAGACGGCCAAGTCCAAGTCCAAGGCGGAGAACGAGGAGGAGCAGGAGGACGAGGAAATGGGAGAGGAGACCGAGTCGGAGGCGGAGGACTCGTCGAGCGACTTTGACAGCGCCAAGAAGACCTCAAAGGCTGGCGCCGGCCGCCGCCGCGCCAAGAGGTCGCGTACGGTCGAAGACGACGAGGACGAGCCCGAGAGCGACGGCGGAGTGGACAACAACGAGAAGGAGAAGGCCGAAGACACGGCGGAGAAGGAGCCGCAGGCCAAGGAGGAGGCGGACGGGAGCGAGCTGTCGTCGGAGCTGAAGGAGAAGGTCAAGGACATCATTGCGCACGGCAACGCCGAGGAGCTGACGGTCAAGAAGGTGAGCGCGTGTGCATGTCTGTCTGCTGCTTGTGGCTGTCATGGACGTGGCTGACGCGCGCGGTGAGCGACCGCTCCAGATCGTGCGGCAGCTGAGCGAGGACCTCGGGCGGGACGTGTCGGACCAGAAGAAGGCCATCAAGGACTTCATCACGGACGGCCAGGCGCTGTGAGCGGCTGGACGACCGACGACGGGTGCGCATCCATTGCGCCAGTCGCAGAGGCGGTGTCTTCGGCCCATGAGCTTGGAGCAAGTCGACCAGCATGCGTTGCGTCTCCTGGTGTCCACAGCTCCTGATAATGTCAATGCACTTGACAGCACCGTTTTCGAACATGTTGATTGGTTGTAAATGCGTCGATTCCGATTTCTGATTGGCTGAAAACCGTTGGCGCCGTGAACGCGGCCGTATACTTCCGGCGTGCATGGTAGTCGGCCGCGCATTTGGAGCTGCCGGCCAGCCATTTCCAACGTTTGGAGGCGCAGGAATGGGCCGCAGTAAGTCGAAGCGCAGCCGCAGCGAGGGCCCCACGGGGGCGGCGGAGGCCTCTGAGGCTCTGGAGGTGATGGAGCAGGTCGCTGTGGAGGCGGAGGCGGCGGTGGAGGTTGGCGGCGACGCCAAGGCGCTGGCCAGCATGTTCGCCATGAGTGGCGCTGTGTTCGGCAAGAAGGCGTCGTACGCGCGCGCGGGGGAGGCACCGGCGCCGGAGAAGAAGCCGAAGGCGGAGCAGAAGGAGAAGAAGGAGAAGGTGACGGAGCCCAAGGCGGGCAAGAAGAAGGAGAAGAAGAAGCAGAAGCTGCAGCAGGAGATGGAGGCGGTTGCGGCCAAGGCGGACGGCAAGAAGGACAAGAAGAAGGACAAGAAGAAGAGCAAGAAGCAGCAGCCGGAGACGGTCGAGGAGGATGAGGAGGCGGCTGAGCAGGGCGATGGCAAGAAGCAGAAGCAGAAGAGCCGCAAGCTGAAGCAGAAGGAGAAGAAGAAGACGGACGCCAAGCCTGCGGATGAAGAGCAGGAGGAAGAGACTAGGGACGCGCCCGAGACGGACGAGGATGCGGACGAGTCGGAGTCGGAGGTGGACGCCAAGGAGGAGAAGGAGACCGAGGCCAAGGAGGCGTCCAAGCCCGTGGACGAGGCCAAGTCGCGGCGCACCGTGTTCGTGGGCAACGTGTCGCTGGACGCATCCGAGAAGGACGTGACGCGCCACTTCGCGCCATGTGGCAAGGTCGAGACCGTGCGGCTGCGCAACCTGCCGGTGGCGGGCTGCGCCGTGGACCAGGCGGGCAACCAGAAGCTCATGATGAAGGTGTGCGCCAACAAGAAGATCTTCAACGACAAGCGCGAGACGTGCAACGCCTACGTCGTGTTCGCGAGTGAGGAGAGCGTCCCGGCGGCGTTGGCGCTTGATGGATCGGTGCGTGAACGCGTTCCTTGCTGTGTGGATTAGTCGATCACCGTCTAACCGTGTCATGTGCGCAGACGCTGCTGAGTAAGAAGCTCAAGGTGGACCGCGAGACGCTAGTGGTGGACCCCCGGCGCAGCGTCTTCGTGGGCAACATCGCCTTCCAGCTGCCGGACGACCAGCTGCGCGCCTATTTCAACGCGCGCCTGCGCTCGGACGACGAGCCCGAGCCGGTCGAGAACGTGCGCATCGTGCGCGACCGCGAGTCGGGCATGGGCAAGGGCTTCGGCTACGTGCTGCTCAAGACGTCGAGCCTCGCGGCCAAGGCGCTGTCGCTGCACGAGACCAAGCTCGGCACGCGCGAGATCCGCGTGCAGGTGTGCGGCAAGCGCACCAAGAACCGCCGCGGCGAGGAGACGGACCCGTCCAAAAAGCACGAGGGCCTGCGCGCCGCCGCGGGGGCTCGCGCGCGCATCCTTCTCAAGCGCAAGAGCAGCAGCCAGGGCTCGGAGGCGGCCGAGGCCAAGCGACAGAAGTTCGCGGGCACGGTCAAGACGATCAAGCCCAAGCACGCGGCCCGCAAGGCGCGGCAAGCGGCCGAGGCGGCCGGTGTGGCCGGCGCTGGCGACAAGAAGGAGAAGAGCAGTAAGCGCCCGCGCGGAGACGACAAGCAGGGCGGCGGTAGGAATAGCAAGGCGGGTGCCAGGCCAGCCAAGAAGGCCAAGGTGCTCAAGCCCAAGGCGCAGAAGCCCAAGGCGCAGAAGCCCAAGCACGCGGCGCGCAAGGCCCGGCAAGCAGCCGAGGCGGCGACCAAGGCGTGAGTTGCTAGCTGATCGAATCGACTCCAATCGAGGCTGCAGACAGCTTGTTTCCCAATACAACGCCATGCATTTGACCAAGTACAGCGGACGAGTGCTCGTGTTCTCAGCTGGATGAATTCCGTGGCCTTGAGCTGCTTGCGTGGACTGACTGCGTGAAAGGCTTCGAGTGCAGGTCGTGTTGCGAGCCTTGCGTCATCTTGTCGTGCCGTCTCGATGATCTCTTGCTCGTTCACTCAGCTTCCCATGCCCACTGCATTGTGTTGAGAGTATCGACGAACGCGCTGCTTGCGGACACGGCCCGCGGTGCGTTCGGGCAGCAACTTCAACAGGTTACGAGCCCAAGAATGCGCGTCTCCAGCGCCAGCAGCGCCCCGCTGGAGGATGCCCATGCTCGGGTCCTCAACCTGATGGAGTCGCTGCGCAGACGCACCGCGCCGGACCGGGAGACGAGGCCAGCAGCTCGTGGTGAGGTGAGAAATGACACCACCGCCACCCAACGCCATCCATCGCGGCCGAGTGGATTCCCCCCCCGGCCTCGGGATCTAGAACAGCAGCTCCCGCGGGATGCGCATGGCCACAATCGTTGGACGACTTGCTCTCCATATTGGATGCCAATAGCCGCTCGTGACCGCACACTTGGCCCACTTCAACGTGGTCTTTAGAAATGACCCTCTCTCCATTTAGAAACGCATCATTTCTATCCCTCCCTCACAGTCAAAAAGACAAGCGCACCGAGAAGGCGACCAAGAAGAAGACGACGACGAAGAAGAAGATTGACGCGGCCATGACGATGCTCAAGGCGGCGCAGCGCGTGCAGGAGGCGGCTCGGCGGCACCTGAACCGGACGGGCAAGACGGTGCAGCTGCTGGCGCTGACGCGGCGCAACGGCGTGGCGCCCGTCAACGTGCGCACGGACCGCGAGCGCGACGCGCGCCGGCGGTCGGCCGCCTTGGTGCTGGCGGCCGTGCTGGCGGGCGCGGCGGGCGCGGGCGCCATGGGATTCTCTACCAACGCGGCGGCCGAGGCGGCGAGGGAGGGGGTGACGCAGGTGGACACGCCCAGGTACCTGTCGTTGGCGGACGAGTTCCTGTTCCCGGAGATTCAGCCGTACAGCACGGGCATGCTTAAGGTGTCGGACGTGCACTCGCTGTACTACGAGGAGTGCGGCAACCCGCTCGGCAAGCCGGTCATCATGGTGCACGGCGGGCCGGGCGCTGGCTGCTCGGACGGCATGCGCCGCTACCACGACCCGCGCAAGTACCGCATTATCCTGCTGGACCAGCGCGGGTCGGGCCGCAGCCTGCCGCATGCCTCGCTCGAGGACAACACGTACGCGTTGCGTTGGCTGTAGATGGAGAGAAGCTAGCAGATGGCTGATAGGACTCTGGGTGTGATGGCAGGACGTGGCACCTGGTGGAGGACATGGAGCGGCTGCGGCGGCACCTGCAGATCGAGCGCTGGCAGGTGTTCGGCGGCTCATGGGGCAGCACGTTGGTGCGTCCTGGAGCACGTTGCGGAGACTGGTAGGCTCGGCGAGACTGACGCTGTGGCAGGCCATTGCGTACGCTGAGACGCACCCGACGCGCGTGACGGAGCTGGTGCTGCGCGGCATCTTCCAGCTGCGCAAGCAGGAGATCGACTTCTACTACCAGGTCGGGCGTTGTCTGAGGCTGTCGTACGCGTTGGCTGTGCTTAACAGTGACATTGCTCCGCAGCACGGGTCGAGCTTCATCTACCCGGACCGGTGGGAGGCGTACCGCGACGCGATCCCCGAGGACGAGCGCCACGACTTCGTGGCGGCGTACCACAAGCGGCTCACGAGCGACGACCCCAAGGTCCGCCTTCCGGCGGCGCTGGCCTGGACGACCTGGGAGCGGACGACGTCGAACCTCATCCCGCCGGTGCGCTGACTTACTGGCAGGGGAAGATGGTGCGTGTTGTTCTCATGATGGGGCGTGCTGGGCCAGGCCGACGCGGAGGACAAGTCGATGAGCGAGACCAAGTTCGCCGAGGCCTTCGCGCGCATCGAGAACCACTACTTCTTCCACAAGGGCTTCTTCCCGACGGACGAGTTCCTGAACGAGAACGCGTACAAGATCCGCCACATCCCCACGGTCATTGTCCAGGGCCGGTGCGTCTAGTAGCGGCTTGCGTGCATGAAGAAGAGAGTCGCTGGTCTGTCGCTAATGCTCGTGACCTCTCCTTCCCGCCAGATACGACGTGGTGTGCCCCATGAAGACGGCGTGGGACTTCCACAAGGCGTTCCCCGAGGCCGACTTCCGCGTCGTGCAGACCGCGGGGCACTCCGCCATGGAGCCGGGCATCGCCAAGGAGCTCGTAGACGCCACCAACCGCTTCAAGGACCAGTAGGCAGTCGCCTGCACCGCACCGCGGCTTGGAAAGCTTGGGACTGTAGCAGGTAGACGATGGCAGCTTGTATTGTCCTGAATATGGATCCTTCATTGGGATGGCCTCTCTTCCGGAGCTTGTGGTGATAGATGAGTGAGCTGATGGTGCGGATGTGATGAGTGTATGCCTTCTACTGTCATCCGCTTCGGCTCATCGATGATCATTCGCAATCGTGACAAGGACCCAGCAAGAGACCGAGTGAGAGAGACAACAATCACAACAATGCGATCGACTGTCTTGGCAACCGCCCAGAGGCACTGGCGCAGCGCTCGGCGGGCTCTGGTCACCTCCTCTCTTCAATACGCTCGAGCTCCTGTCGGTGCCGCTCCCCCCGCTGTGGCGTCGACACCGCCGCTCATGGGGTTGGCGGTGCTGGCAGCAGCGGCACTGACCGCTGGCGTCTCGTTGGGTTCGACGGCACGCAGCGAAGAGACTCAACCGACCGCCGACGACTTCCGGTATCCGGAGATCGAGCCGTTCAACTCGGGAATGCTCAAGGTGTCGGACGTACACTCGCTGTACTACGAGGAGTGCGGCAACCCGCTCGGCAAGCCGGTCATCATCGTCCACGGCGGGCCTGGCAGCGGCTGCTCGACCGGCATGCGCCGCTACCACGACCCGCGCAAGTATCGCATCATCTTGCTGGACCAGCGCGGCGCCGGCCGCAGCCTGCCGCACGCCTCGCTTCAAGACAACACGTACGCGTTGCGTTGGCTGTAGATGGAGAGAAGCAAGCAAGCGGCGATCTGATAGGACACTGCGACTCTGCGTACGATGGCAGGACGTGGCACCTGATCGATGACATGGAGAAGCTGCGGCGGCACCTGCAGATCGAGCGCTGGCAGGTGTTCGGCGGCTCATGGGGCAGTACGCTGGTGGGTTGGGCTCTTCTCTCCTTGATCAAGGCTCCGATCTTCCTCACTGGCTTGCATTTCCGCAGGGCATCGCGTACGCTGAGACGCACCCGACGCGCGTGACGGAGCTGATCGTACGCGGCATCTTCTTGCTCCGGCAGTGCGAGGTGGACTTCCTCTACAAGGTGCGGCGCTTTGGGCCGGTTCGTTCGAGACAAGCGTGCGAGCCTAACAACTGCGTAGCATGGGACCAACTTCCTCTTCCCGGACCGCTGGGAGGCCTTCCGAGACGCGATCCCCGAGCCTGAGCGTGGCGACCTGGTCGCGGCGTACCACAAGCGCCTGACCAGCGAGGACGCGACGGTGAGGCTCGAGGCCGCCGCTGCGTGGGCGACATGGGAGCGCACGACCAGTAACCTCATCCCGCCGGTACTCTTGTGACATGCTTGGTCGTGGTCTGAAGCTCAGTGAGGTCGAGAACTAACGATCTTGCGTCGACGGTGTCAAGGCGGACGCAGAGGACAAGGTGCGTCGCGAGCTAAAGGCCACCGAGGCGTTCGCGCGCATCGAGAGCCACTACTTCGTGCACAAGGGATTCCTGCCGCGAGAGAGCTTCCTGCTGGACAACGCGTTCAAGATCCGCCAGATCCCGACCGTCATCGTCCAGGGCCGGTGCGTCCTGCGTCCTGCGTCTTGAAGCCTGCTATGTGATCGATGGATGGTGGATAGACTTGGGCTGACTGACGGCGGTGCTCGTGGACGCAGCTACGACGTCGTGTGCCCAATGTCGGCGGCGTGGGAGCTGCACAAGGCTTTGCCCGAGGCCGACTTGCGCGTGGTTCCGGACGCTGGGCACTCGGGGATGGAGCCGGGCATCTCCAAGGAGTTAGTAGCGGCCACCGAGCGCTTTAAGCATGAGTCTGCTGCGTGAAAGCCGCCGCTACCGCTCCCTGAAGCGCGTCAACGCCCTCGCTGCCTCGAAATGAACGTCGCATTGCTCTTAAATACCGCGACCCACTGCCTCATAACTTACCCACGTCTTCCTGCACATGCACACACTGAGCGAGAGCTCGCTCACTTCTTGGCTCGCTTGGCCTTGGGCGTCGCAGCGGAGGCCTCGCCGCCGCTCTCGGCGCCCGAGTCCTTGGCTCGCTTGTAGCCGCCGTGCTTGGCGCACAGTCCCGACGTGCCGCGCGCGCCGGTCATGCAGCCGTCCACCTTGCAGCGGTAGCCGCCGCCGTGGAACAGACACAGCTTGGTGCTGCCCTGCGCGCCTTTGGGGCAGTCGGGCACGGAGCAGCGCCGCCCGCCGCCGTGGCGCTGGCACAGCCCCGACTTGCCGCGCGCGCCTTTGGAGCACCCGGGCGCCGTGCACTGCCGGAAGACGTTCTTGGCACGCGGCTTCTTGCTCACGGGCTGCAGCGACGCGCGCGCCTTGGGGTCGTGCTGCGGAGTGGTGGCCGACGTGGTGGTGGCGGCGGCAGTCGCCGAGCTGACGGAGACATCAGCGTCGTCCACGAACAGGCTCGGGATCGCGGACGTCGCGTCGCTTTGATGCGGCGCAGCCAAGTACGCGTAGCCGCGGGCAATGTCGTCCAGGAAGTGCTCTTCGTGGCTGGTGGCAGGCTGGCGGGCCGGCAGGTAGTTCGTGAGCGCGTCGGCGACCGCGTCGACCGGCTGGACGTGCGTCGGGGGCGGGTCCGTCGCCAGGGACGAGGCGGACGACGGGAACATGGACTCGAGCGTCCCCGTGGGCGTAGACGCACCGACGGCGGCCGCGTCAACGGGGGCGTCGGCCGCGTGGAGCATCGACGACAGGAGCACGGCGTCCGCCAGCGCCGCAGGAGAATCGGCCCCGGCGCTGGCGTCGCGACTGCTGTCGGCTGCGTCAGTCGCGGAGGCGCTGGGCATCTCGTGGTAGAGCTTGCTGGCGAAGAGGCCGGGGTGCGGGGACGTCGGGGGCGGCGCCGGCGCCGACTTGAAGCTGTGGAAGATGTTCTCCGAGATGGGGAACTCCATGAACTCCTGCTGGCGCGGCATGGTGCCCATGAAGGCTGTCGACTTGCCGACGAAGACGCCGCTGGCGCTCGAGGTGGCGGCGGACGGCAGCGGCAGCAGGAGGGACGAGCCGCCGCTCTGCTCGGCCCTGCGCGCGTCCTTGTCGGCGCCCGGCACGCCCTCGGTCGGGTCGAGCCGGAAGTGGCCGGGCAGCAGCTTCTCCTCGGCCTCGAGGATGCTCAGCGGGTTGAACCGCGGCCGGTACTCGGACACGTTGTCCGTCGCGCGCGGGATGCAGTACGGGTCGGAGCGCAGCACGACGGTGGCCGGCTGCTCCTTTAGCCGGTCGTTCGTGAACAGGTAGACCATGTCGGCCACGTTGCGCGTCGGGTAGTACTCCTGCACCACCACCTCCCCCTCCTCCGCTTCCTCCTCGAGCTCGGCATGTCTGGCCATGGGCGGCGACGTCGGGATGACGGCGCGCGCGGCGCCTGCTCCAGCGGCCGGCCGCTCCTCTCGCTCCTCGTCCGCGCTCTCGTCGGACGAGCTCTCGGTCACCTCGTGCACCAGCGCTCGGCGGTCGTCCGCCTGCTGCTTCTCGTGCTGCTTGTCGGGCGAAGGCGAAGGCGAGGGCGAGGGTTCCGCGGTGGCCGCCATGCCGTCGCCGGCGTCGCGGTCTCCGCGCAGCACGAGCAGCACGGACGCGGCGCTGGCGCTGGCGCGGTGGGCGTCCGCGTGCCTGCGCTCGGGGCGGAACCTCGTCGAGTGGGTCGCCATGTGCCGCCGCTCGAGGCCCTCGAGGCCGTCGGGAGGATGCGAGGCCCACGGGCCAGGGGGGGAGACCGGCCAGCCGTGCGGCTGACGCTGATAAGCAGCGGCGTTTACGTAGGACTCGCGTCGAGAGCGGAGGCCGGCGCGGCGGCGATGGCGATGCCGCAGCCACTCGCGCGTCGCGATGCGCGCGTGACCTGCCGCGAGTCACCCGGTGGCCGCCTGTTTTTGCGTTCACGGTACTTGTCGGGCTTACAGAGCGCAAGTGAGAGGACCCGGTTTTGGAGAAGCCGGCGGCTGGTTGAGGGTGGGCAGCCGCCACAGGAATGCTAACCAGTTTTCGAAAGCGGCTCAGTAACTAAATCGGTAGGTTCAATTATTTAGGGAGGTCTCTAAAGTAAGAGGTGACCTAGGCAGTGACACGATTCGAGAGACAGATATCCGATGATAGAGGTCGCTCAGCGAGGAGCTCTTCCCGCGACTCCACCTTCGACGACCCCAACACGGCCATGACTCGATGATGGGATGCCGGGCCAGTCTGGCATGCGGATGCGGATTTAACAGCAGCCCTGTGTTGTTCGCCGCCACGCTGCTGCCTCGAGTGTGCTGCTTAAAGCTCAAAGCTTCATGCATTGCACTGGAGCTAGCACTACCAACACGGAACTCGCAGGCCACGGCGGGCGGCTCTGGCGATCCGTTGGCTGCTTGGAGGTGAATGCGCATTCAGCCGTCAGTGAGCCACCGTTTCCGTGGGTTGCTGCCCCTCTCACTGTTGGCTGCCGTGTTGGCAACGGACGGAGAGAGATTGACGACACTCTCGGCGCGTCACCAGGGCAGGGCGTGAAACCGGAGCGCCACTCACTCAGACAGCGGTGGAATGGACCCTTCGAGGTCTCTGCGCGGCCCGACCGTCGGATCGACGCCGCCGACGTCGGCCGATGCTGGTAATCAGAGCGGCGACGAGTCCCACTGCCGCGAGGAGGGCAACGCCTCGACGGGTGCCTCCTCCTCCACAGACTGTGCGTCAAGCGCCTGCGTGCATGCAGACATGCAGGCCAGTGCATTCCGCCGGTTGCCTCCATGTCACGGTGATGATCAAGGTCGCTCTATTGGAGGTTCCCTGGGGGTTACGAAGCCTGACTCCAATGAATGCGTTGGAGTCGTGGAGCAGAGCCGCCTCCAAGCCGCGCGATAGATAGCTCGGGGCTCGCCGTTGCTCTAGTGACGACGATGCTCCGCGGCTGTCCCTTGGAACCGTCGCCTGAGAAACGTGTCTTCCGTGGTAGTGATCGTGGATCATGCGCACCAGAGATACCGGTTGGTGTAAGGCGTTGCGAAGGGAGCCGAGCCCTGGGGCGGCGATCTAGCGCGGGTTGGCGTAGATATCTTGGAGAGCCGTGCACATGGGGTTGCCTCCACTTCATCATGCTCGTGCTTCCGTCTCATGTCGTTTTCATCCACACGAACCATAGTGTGGTCCACCAAAACTGCGCTTCAACTCCAGCTGTCCAAGCAAAACTGTCTCCATGATCCCTTCATGAACACCTCACCACTCCAAGTAGGACGCTTGCTGCTGGACGCAGCCGCGTCGTTTCGCGCCGCTGACGCCCGCACTTCCATGGAAAGCGGCGCGAATGGCCTCCGCTTCCTTCCGGGAACATGAGCGGCGCCTGCCGCCGCTCTTCACCGCTGCTGGAGGCGACTCCCGTGTGTCCACGCGCTGCTCGTGGAAGGAAAGAGCAGCAGCGCGGCAGGCTGACGGTCCGGCGCGGCGTAATTATAGAAAAGGGGCCAGTCCGCGAGCCGACGGGCTCCGCTGGCGGCTTCTCCATCAGCCACCGCCGCGTCTGGTGCGTCCGGAGGCGTCAGGCGCTGCTCATTCCGCCTCCCGACGCCCGGCCGCGCCATGACGCGCGGCGCGAGCTCCGCGGCGAGGCAGGAGGCGCTGCGGCGGCTGGTCGCGGCCGACCCGACGCTGCTGGAGGCTGTGGCATTAGGCGTCGGCTCGGCGGCGGACGCCCAGTCGACTGCCAGGACGAAGAGAGGCTGTCGGCCCAACGTCGTGGGCGTGACGCTGTTCAGCGAAGCGAGCGGCTCGCCCAGAGCCAACCAGCCGGCGGCTGGCATGCCCATTGTGCTGCTGGACCAGCAGGCGCTGGACAGCATGGCGCAGTTGGACGCGCAGAAGGAGGTGCGTCGCGTCGACTCGGCGTCGTCGCTCCAGTCGTCGTCCTCGTGCTCGTCGTCCGCGTCGCTGCGGTCGCCCTCGAGCCGAGCGGTGGGCGACTGGAGCAGCCTCCGCCGCGAGCGAGTGGCCAAGACGCCAGCTCCTGGCTCGTGTCGGCCGAGCATCGACCGTCGCGACAGCTTGAGCGCCGCGGGCGACGACGGAGGCGCACCGGAGCGCGGCGGGAGACGCGGCAAGCCCACTGCCCAGTCGTCCGGTATCCCGCTCAGCAAGAGCAGGAGCCGCGAGCTGATCGGCCGGATTGTCAAGGGTCTAGAGCCCGGCATGCCCAAGTCCGAGTCGCTCAACTCGCTGTCTCGTGGCGCGTCCGAGCTGTCGGACAACAACACGTCCGAGGGCAGCGAGTACGGCGACCCCTTGGCTAGCGAAGCGTCCGTGGAAGGGTCGGGCGTCCAGTCCTCACGCATGGTGCTGGACCACCGGTGCTTCGTGTCGCGCAACCAGTGGGTGGCGCATCGGTGAGACTCGTCTCCATGTCAGGGTCTGATGATCGTTGGCTCACCGTGACTGACGCACCGCTCCTGTCGTCCGGTCAGCGCGCGCAAGGCGTGCGTCGTGTGCCTGCGCGAGTTCTCCATGCTGCGCAAGCGCCACTCGTGCCGCATGTGCGGCGAGGTCATCTGCAGCCGCTGCTCCGTGTTCAAGCTCGTGGACCTGCCGGTCGTGGACAACAAGCTGCGCGTCTGCTGCTCGTGCTTCGTCGCGTACCGCAAGAAGTTGGAGGACGTAGGCGACGAGGAGGAGCAGCTCGACAATGGCAACAACGCTGAACGCCGCGAAGAGCCGGCCGCTTCGTCCAAGCCGCTGTCCTACGTGCTCCTGGAGCCCAACACGATGGCGCTGGTGTCCCAACCGATGCAATCGGATCGCAAGCCATCGGACCGCCGACTTGATGCGTCAGTGGTAGCGTCAACGCCACTGTCTCCGTCATGCAGCAGCTCGGACGTCGCGTCCATGGACGACTCGGCGACTTCGCTGTCCATCTCGACGGCGTCCTTCTCGAGCGACTGGACCTGGGCGGACTCGTCGGTCTCGATCATTGAAGCGAATGCCATCCGAGGCGCCGACGACGAGCTGGAGGCCGCGATCCGGGCCAAGCAGCTCGAGCGCGAAGTCGAGGCGAGTCAGCAGCGCATCCGCCTGCTCGAGTCGCAGATCGCGGACCAGGAGAACCAGAAGGACTTGCTGTCCCACGAGCAGCAAGCGCAGCTTGGCGAGGCGCGCGCCACCATCCAGACGCTGCAGGAGAAGCTCCGCCGCCAAGAGGCGAGCGCCAGAGAGGCCGCGCACACACGCGACTCGATCTGTCTGCAGAACCTGCACAAGATGCGGCTGACCGAGCTGCACGCGGACGACGACAGTGACGAGAGCGCCGCGCTGCGCAAGCGTCTCAAGGTGCTGGAGCGGCAGCTGCAGCAGGCGGGCATCTCGGTGGCCGAGGTGATCCCGTACGACGTGGCCAAGCGCAAGGTGGGCGAGATCTCCCGGCGGCTGCAGGAGCTCGGCTCGAGCGACGTGTCCATGCGCGACAAGAGCGCGCAGGCGGCGGCCCGAAAGGAGTACTTCATGCTCGAGCAGGAGATGGAGAAGTACCACACGGCCCTGCTGCTCACGGACGAGTACATCGACGAGCAGCGACGGAGGGAGCAGGCGTGGGAGGCCGCCAACCGCGAGAGCAACGCGGCTGCTGCCAAGCTGCTGTGGTCCGCGATCCCCGTTGACATTTCGCAGCTGTCAGAGCGCGAGCTGGTCGAGCGGCCGGCGCCGACAGGCGTCAAGTTCCCGCACGAACTCGCGCGGAGGCTGAAGCGCACCAATGTGCTCCAGCTGATGCGCGTGGACCCGCAGACCATCGTCAAGATGCACCCGAGCGTCATCGAAGCGTACCGGACCACGGGACTGGCGCTCGTCGAGCGGCGCGCGCTGCACCACGTCATGCAGGCGCCGTTCCGCGAGTGGCAGGCGCAGCAGCAGGCGGACGAGATGGCGCGGCGCAAGTTTGGCTGGTACAGCAAGCTCAAGGACGCGCTAGTGCTCGCTATTGACGCCACGGACAGGCATCTCACCTCGACAGACCGAGGCAGCGCCACTGAAGGCAGCCACGCGTGCGACCTGCTTGGGCTCGCGTGTCCCGTGCGCTTGGACGACAAGATGCGCGCGCTGTACGGCGCGGGGCTCGGCTTCCCGAGTGAGCCTCAGTTCCTCCAGGCCGAGATCCTCAAGGGCGACCCGGACCGCGCCGGCGAGAAAGCGCGGAGAGAAGCCGAGCAGTTCGCGCGGGACGCGTCCGTCGTCGCTCAGGCGCGGAAGCGGGAGCTGCAGGCGCACTACGGCGCTCGCAACGTGCGCGAGCTGACGCTGGCGCTCGCGGCCCTCGAGGAGATCGACGGGCTGCTGAGTCGCGTGCGGCAGCAAGACGCCGCGTTCCTGGTGCGGAGCAGAGAGAACGGGGCGGTAGAGGCCGCTAGCGAGTCACTGCTGTCGTCGGTGCGGGAGTTGGCACTGGCGCTCGCCAAGCGCGCGGGAGTCTCGCTGTCGGGCAAGCGCGAGATGGCGGCCGACGCACCAGACACGCGCTCGAGGATGGAAGCGGCTTGTGCTTCCGCTGCGGTCGCCTTCGCTCGGCTCGTCTTGTCCGACGTCGCCGATCTGTTCGCCGGCCGGTGGCCCGCGGGGCTGCAGCGAGCGTTCACCACCGCCTCCGAGCTGCTTGACGACGTCGCGGCCAGGAGCACGGCGGTCGATGCGGCGACTGACCGAACGCCGTGGAGGGATCGAGAGGAAGCACCGTCCGCGCCGTCGAAGGACTCGGGCCAACCGAAGAACATGCCAGCCGCGGCCGCCCCCGCCAGCTTGTCCGTGTTCGACGCCATTCGCGCCAGGCGACGCGACGCCCGCGAGGAAACCGAGCCAGCGTCGCCGTCAGATGCTGGAGGCCGACCGCCGTTGGCCGCGGGCTCAGCGGGGCGGCCGTCGGACATGCTGGCTGCCATTCGAGCCCGGAAGACCAAGGGCGAGACGGGGACGCAGTGATCCGGGCGGCGAGGAGGATCCACGCGTCCGTGAGCTGGGGAGGAGGGTGCCGTTCTGTCGATGGATAATGGGTTGTGACCTGGAGTTTGACCCGTGCAAAGCCCTCGGTGCCGCGCCTTCAGCTTCTAAACAACGGCGTCTGCATTTATCAACAACATGCTCAGCAGGCCATCCCGCGCCGCTCCAGCACACCCTGGCCACATGGCACACTATCAAACAATCATGTCCTCTCCGCCTCGTCGCGGTGTTCACTGCACCACGAAACACATGGTGACGGGCTTACGCTCGCGCTTGAGCAGCTCCATCGTCTGGCTCAGACGCAGGTCCTGAGTCGGTCGCCCGTTGAAAGACACGAGCCAGTCGCCAGGTCGGAGCTGGTTCAGCCCCGGAGAGTAGCCCTGGCCTGTAAGCCGCGACACCACGATCCGACCGTGCTTGCGCTTGAAGGTGATGCCCAGCGGCCCCTCACTCCAACGGATTTGAAGTTCCGGCGCCGGCAAGTTGACAGCAGCATCGCTCTGTAAGTCGAACGACGACGGCACCGGTGGAGGCGGGTCCAAGTCCAGCGGCGGAGGAACGTTGTCGTCCGGGAACGCGTACCCGTCACCAAACTGGTTGCGCAGCCGCTCCGACTCGAGGTACTGTCGACGAAGCTCCTGCAGCCGCGTCCGCGCGTTGTTGATGCCTAGACCGGGGGTGTACTCGGGCGGCGGGGGAAGGGGCATGCCCATGTCGAACGACGGCGGCAGCGCGCCTCCATACGGATTCTGCGGGTAATCAGCAGGCGTCATTTCGCTCGACACACTGTAGATATCGCTCCGTGGCGAGTGTTCAGCAGCACCATCTCCCCCACTTGTGAAGTCCGCGGATGCCGCAGCGACTGGAGGAGGAGGAGGGGGCGAGGGTGGAATCGAGTCTCGTTGGCGGCCGGACTGGGTGAACATATCCATGTACGACGGTGGCGGTGGAAGGTCTGGCACAGCACCATCCACCAGATCCGGGAATGTGTCGTCTCCATCGAACGAGCTTGCATCTGTGAAGACTGGAGGCGGCGGCGACGGCAATGAAGGAGCCTGCGGTCCGTCAAATGCCGTATAGGCAGGAGGCGGCGGCATCGTATCGGCATCCGCATCGATGCTGCCGTTGTAGCGCGGGGACGGGAAGTCGCACGATAAGTCGGACGGGTCGTAGCTCCGTTGGCTGATGTCACCCTCCGAGAACGCGTCGCTGTCCATGTAAGGTGGCACCTCGAGCGCGTTACCGGGGCTTGGGGCTGCGAATGATGCCGCAAGCATATGCGGACCCGATCCAGCACGCTCCAGCTTGGACCATCGGGACGGACCTTGCTGTCCACTACTGCGAGCGCGTGCGATTGAAGGGCGAGGCGGTAGAGGCTGCTGCTGCTGTTGCTGTGCCCACTCTTCTCGCAGTTGGCGAAACGACGGGACTGCTCCGCCAACGACGTCTTCCTTTGGACGACGGAGACGGCGGCTACTGCTTCGCCGCTTCTGGAAGACGAGAACAACGGGCTTCTTTACCGACTTGAGCAAGTCGAACGCCCCAGCGATGCCGAGTGCGTCAACTTCGACGCCGGCGATGCGCACAAATATGTCGCCCGGCGCCACTTGGTCCAGCTGAGCCGGATCACCCGCGCCAGTAAGTCGCGATACGACCACATGCCCTTTGCTGGAGGTGCGGATCTGGATCCCAAGAGGTCCCTCCTTCCACAGGACCGTGTACTGCTGGGCCTCGAGTGGAGTCGGCATCGGACCTCCAGGACCCGCCATGATCGAGTTGGCGCGCGATTTACCGTCGTTACTGCTCGTGGATGGCAGCCCGACGCGCTCTTGCTTGGCACGATAGAACCGCAGGTACACCGGCTTGGTCGCGCGCATCATGAGTGTCACGGTGCTCTTGAAGCCGATCTCGTCCGTCTTTAGCCCGTTGATCCCGACCAGGATATCCCCAGCAGCGATTTGCGCGACGGAGGGGGTCGTCCCCGTCCCCGTGACTGCCTTCACGGTCGGGAGACCGTTCCGCTGCTTCAGCTCACAGCCGAGCGGGCCTTCGCTCCACACGACATCGTACTCATCGTCTTCGCCCTGCGCGCTTGCATCGCCATCGTGGCTCTCCGCGGTAGCAGTGCCCAAGCTGCCTCCATCCGCGCTCTTGCCGTCGAAAGCCTCGGCGCTGGTGTTGCTGCCGCTGTTGGCCTCACCGGGGCGCGGCACGACCACATAGGAACCGTCAACCACTTGTGTCATATCCACCGTCTTGGTGGAGGCGGTGGGCGACGCCCCAGTCCCAGTCGGCAAGCTTGAAGGTGCACCGAAGCTCGAGGCAGCTGTGATTTCGCTGATCTTGAGCGGACGGAACTCGAGGCGGACGGGGAACTGCGGGGTCTTGAGCTGCGCGATCACGTCCAGGAACGGCGCGCGCTCGACAGACTCGCCGTTGAGCGCGACCAGCACGTCCCCAGCGCGCGCGTAGTGCAGTCCGGTCGCCGTGCCCTTCTTGTTGACGCGGCGGATGATGGCGCGGTCGCCCGGGCCCGCCTTGAACAGCAGCCCGAGCTGCCCGCCGTTCCACGTCACCTCGTACGTGCTCTCTCCGTCGTCCGTGTCGTCGTCCTCGTTGTCGGCGACCAGCAGCAGGTCAGCTGGGGCCGCCGCGACGTCCGCAAAGTCGATCGGCGGCGGCGGCGGCGGGCCGCCCAGCGCGTCCGCGCCGCCCAGCGACAGGTTCTCCGCCAGCGCCAACGCCTGCAGCTTCTCGTACGCGGACCGCGTGCCGCTCCGCGAGGGCGACAGCGCCGCCGCCGCCGCCTCCCCAGGGCCGCCGTCCATGTCGGCCGTCGTCTTCTCCGCGTCGCCCGCCAGCGTCGCCCGCCTGTCGCGATATGCGGGAATGTATGAGGGGAAAGGAAAGGTTTCCTGTCCGAGAAAGGCCAGCCAGAAATAAGAGCCCGATGGGTTCGCTTGCCCCCCTTCCAAGTGCGAGCGAAACCGCCCGGCCGGCTGAACTGTTCGCGCGGAAAATGGGGAATAAGGTGCGAGAGAAGCACCAGAGCTGGCGAAGGGGTCGTTTCTTCCGTGAGGGACGGTACACGTTGCTCGTCCGATTGTGCAGTGCCAACACTTTTGACCGCAGATGCGGCATTCCTTCGTTTTCTTGGGTTGACGAGCGAAAATGGAGCCGGACCGACCGCCTCGCGATGGCCGCCAGCAGCGCATGGAAGCGCGTCTGGGGGCGTCGCCGTCCACGGGAGCGCGGGCGATACGCGGATCGAACTGCTCGGCGCGCGCGGGTGCGTCCGCGGGGCTTGGAGCTCTGACGTGTCCGCCGGAAGCCGCTCCTCTCGGGGCTTGGACGCATCCTTGACGTCAATCTCTAGTTTCCCATTAGCTTACTTCCACGCACACCCAACGCACTGATACTTAGTCGCGGTCACAGCTCTTCGCCCTCATAGGAGGAGCCCCAGCGCCGCCAGTTGCTGCTGCTGCGCACCGACATGTCGGACTGCTTGCCGGCCGCGCTGCGCTTCACATACTGGTTGGACTCGCCCGAGATGATGGGCGGCGACAGCAGCGCGATGCTCGAGGCGTCCGACACCACGGGCGACCGCGGAGAGCTCAGTAGCGACGGGTGTTGCTGCTGCTGCCGCTGTTGTTGCTGCAGCTGGTGCGGCGCCTGCATCACTGGTGTGGGCGGGTCTGCCTTCTTGGGCCGCTCCAGCTGCACCTGCCCGTTCTTGCGCGAGTTGGACCGCGGCCGGGACAACCGCGAGCCTTGAGAGGTGGAGCGCGCTCTCGTCAGCCGAGCGGCGAATGACGCCCCGCGCTTGGCCATCGGCGTCGCGGCCTCGTGGTACCCGGCGGGTGTCTCGGTCGGCACGAGTGCGGCGTGGCGACTCGACCCATGAGAGCCCGTGGCTGTGCGCGCGCGGGACGAGCTGGCGTGCTTCTTGGCTTTGCGGTTGCTCACGCACCAGTAGACGAGCACGCCGACGCAGATGAGCACGACGACGGCGCTGGCGAGCACCACATACATCCACCAGAGCCAGAAGAAGCAGCCGCCGCCGAACGGCAGGTACGTTGACCACGAGCTCTTCTCCTTGAGCGTGCTCGAGAAGCACGAGCACCAGTCCGTCGTGCTGTTCGAGCTCGAGATCGTCTTGGTCGACGTCACGCCGTTCGGGCAGTTGTCCGCGACCGCCAGTCCGATCTACCCAGCGTGCAGATAGCGCCGTCAGTGCAGCAAAACACACCTCAGCACCTCGCAACTTTCACTGCTCACCTTTTTGTTGGTGCGGTCGTGGAACGAGAACAGTCCATCCATGAACACGTCCCCCAGCACGGTCGCGGACGTCTCCGAGATGCCGATCGCGCGACACGGCGTGTCGGTGTCCTGTCCGTTCAGCTCTGGCCGCCAGTAGTACTCTGGCGGGATCTCGACCGTGAAATGCTCCGTGGTCGAGCTTGAGTCGCCCGACTGCATCCCGAGCGTGACGTAGATGGACGGCAAGTCCAACAGCGCCGAGCTGTTCGACGTCGGGTCGCAGTAGTCTTCGCAGCACGTACTGTCGTCGCTGAAGTAGCTCGTGTCGAAGTCGGGGATCGCGGCAAGCGTCGCCGCCTTGATCTGCTCCATCAGCGCGTTGTACACGTCGGAGGTGAACCCCATGTTGCTCGTGCCCGAGTCGAGGAAGGCTTCAGGGTCGTTGTACTGATCGCACGACAGCCCGAGACTCGTGCCGTCGTAGCCGACGTCAGTTACCGTCACGACATACCACGCCTCCTGTGTGTTGGTACATCATGGCCGTTAGCTGTGCATCTACCAGAGATCTCTGCCCAGCGCAAGTCAACTCACGTAAGTGATTGGCGTGTACAGCATGTCGCCTGTGTAGTACGCCTCGCCGTCGGGGCCTTCGCTGCCGCCGACGGTCAGATACCCAGCATGGAGCGAGTACGTGTCGCTGTCCAGCATCAGTGATTGCATGATCCCGCAAAGCTGCATCCCGAACGCGTCATCGGTGCCTCCTGTGTCGACTAGGTCTTCGTAGAACGAGGCGACCGAGCTACTTGAAGACGCGGCCAGCACCGCGTACGCGAGCCCCGTGATGCCGTCGTAGGTGGATCGGTAGAAGGATTCCTGCTCTTCGATGACCAGGAAGGTCTTGCTGACGGACCCGAACTCGTCCGAGGACCACTCGTCCGTCATGAACTCGCCCCTGCGGTGCACGTAACGCGCAGGTTAACAACGATGCCAACTGTTGTAGACTTTCACTGAGCTGGCACGGACGCACACGATGGTGGCGCTGGCGTACGACAACGAGACAGAGGAGCCGCTGCCGCTGCTCGTGCACGTCGACGACGCGCTGCACGAGTACCCGACCGCGGAGTCCCCACAGCAGCCGGCGCCGAGGACCGCGTCGTTCGCCGAGCCCGTGTCGGCGATCAGCCGGAATTCGTTCTTCACAAGTCGGCACAAGTTAGAGAGGTAGGGTCAGCCGACCGGCTCGTGGGTAAACAGGGTGAGCGGTGCATACGCTGGAGCTCGAGCCAGAGCTGTCCTGCGAGCCGATGGTGACCGAGATCGTGTAGGCTGCGCGCACAGACGAGTACGGTTGTCAGCACGAACCGGCGGAGATGCAGCCAGCGGCAGGGAAGCGAGCGCCGACGTGCCGGTGCCAGTGTCGATGCCCGTGAGGTTGAGCGCGTACTGCGCCTTGGCCGCGCGCGCGTCCGAGGCGGCGGCGGCGGCCAGCAGCGCGAGCAGGAGATGCAGTCGGCGTCTCATGGCCGCCCGCGGCGCCTGCTGCGTCGGTCCGACGTGTGCAGCGGCCGGCGGGGAGCGAGGAACACCGGAGACGGCGCCACGCTGGCCGCGTGACGGACGCTATTATAAGTCCAGCTCGGGCTTGGGCATCAGCAGATTGGTCTGTCGAGTCAGACGGCCCAAGCAGCTCGTCACTATTTTCGTTTGAGTGACTTTCATGACGCACAGCGAATCTCACGTCACTTTTGCGAGAACCCCGATTAGAGTGACGGACGTTGCTTTTGAAAGTCACAGCCAAAGACTCCATCACGCGGGAAAGGACGACGATGGCGGTCGAGATGGCGCAGGTGTCGGCGCGCCTGCCGCGGCGCAAGAAGCGCACGGCGGGCGCGACGCCCTCGCGTGTGTCTAAGCGACGCGGCGGGCAGTCGAGGTCTGTGCTGGAGGCGCTGCTGGCAGGCGACGAGAGCGACGGAGAAGGAGCGGGGGAAGAAGAAGAACAAAACGGACTTTCTCCTGCTGGGGAGAAGGAGCGCGTCAAGAGCGCGCAGAAGCGCAAGCGGCGGCGCAAGGAGCGCCAGCGGGTGAAGAGGCGCATGCGGAGCGCTGGCGGTGGGCAGGGCGGTGAGCCGGAGCCGGAGGTGGTCGCGGACGCGGACAGCGACAAGGAGAACGCGCCACTTGATGGGAACAGCCAGCCGCGGATGAAGGACCCAGGCCGCGGAGAGCGGGAGGAAGCGGCAAGCAGCAGCAGTAACCAGGACGACGAGGAAGAGCCTGGGGAGGACGGCGGAGGCTCGCCGGTCGTCCAGAAGCGGCTGTTCGCGAGCAACCAGTCGACCAGCAGCGAAGAGAGCGACGCGTCGAGCGACCCTGCTGGCGACGAGGGCGTGGACGAGGTGGAGGAGCGGCGGAACTACCGCCGGCTCGTGATCAAGTACGCCGCGGCGACGACGGCCTCCGTGCTGGAGGCGGTCACGCCGCGGGACGAGAAGAAGAGGGCGAGGCGAGCGGAGGTGCGCGTGCCGTCGCCGGTGCAGGAAGCGGACGAGTCGGTCCTCTCGCAGAGCCGCGCGAGCGAGATCCAGTACCGAGACACGGACGACGACATGGACGAGGAGGATTGGCAGGCCGGGGTCATTCAGGACGACGACGAGCTCGACCCGACGTACAAGCCAGGAGTCTCGGACCGTCGATCGTCATTGCGCTCCGCTAAGAAGAAGAAGAAGCCGCGAACAAAGACAGAGAAGGTGATCAAGGCTGATCGTTCTCCGGGTACTGGAGCGGTGGACGATTCACCTTCGGGATCTGTGAACGTACTGACTGATGGAGAGACAGTGGCCAAGTTAGAGCAACGGAGAAAGCGGACGCGATCCACGGTCTTGACCAACTGGAGCGTCGAGTGGCCGTTGCAGATGTCTTCTCCAGAAGAGACCAAGTCGCGCAATCTTCGACTAGTTCTAGTTGGCGAGGTGGACGGGAAACCGGCGCGGTTCCAAGTTGCAAAGCGTTTGTCGGCGACACACTTTACTTCATCCACAAGCGACTCGGTCGTCCTCGACGGGCCTTTCACCGAAAATCCGGCGGAGGGTGAGTTGCCTCCGGGCTTCGTTGAGCTCATGAGCACCGGAGTCCCTGCGC
This sequence comes from Phytopythium delawarense, assembly GCA_023338175.1. Taxonomy (NCBI): domain Eukaryota; phylum Oomycota; class Peronosporomycetes; order Pythiales; family Pythiaceae; genus Phytopythium; species Phytopythium delawarense. The sequence continues at coordinate 33,431 of JAADYF010000106.1, forward strand.
ATTGGAAGCGGCACCTGGCGCCATTTGTTCCAGGCGGATTGTCGCCGCCTTCAAAGCCCAAAGCCAAAAGGTACTATCGCCTGGTGTCGACTCGTTTGGCATGTGTCTGTTGTTAACACCACTACATCTCTGCTGGCAGGGCGTCGGAGTCTCGCGAGCAAGGTATGCGGTCACCAAAGGCTGTCAAAGGCGCGGATCGTGACAAGGAGGTTCGTTTCGTGCCGGTTCCTTCATCGACCGATGGCATGGTCATTGACACATCGTCTCTCTTTATGGCAGCCGGCCGAACCGATAACGCCTGTGATGAAGTGGTGGCGGGCAGATGCGAGTGCAGACAATACAACGGACTCGCCGCCAGCCAAGAAGAAGAGCGCTGCTGCGAAGAAGACTGTCGAGCGAGCGGGTGAGAAGAAGCCAGCAGCGAAGAAGCCGCCGCTTGCGAAACGCTCGGGAGCTGCGGCAGCCAAGAGCAAGAAGACGAGCAGCGAGGGGCCGGACGACTGGACGGCGGAACAACTTGAAGCGCTGGAAGACGCCAAGCTGAAGATCCCGACGACCGCCCCCAACTTTTGGGCCGAGGTCGCGAGCTTTGTGCCGGGTAAGACGTCCGCCCAGTGCCGTGCCCGGTCCTTTGCACTGTACTCGACGCCTCCGGATCGCAAGATCAGCAAGGGGAAAAAGCGAGCGCTGGACGCCAGTGAGTCTCGAGTGCCGTCGAAAGTGGCGCGCGCGGGCACCAACAAGTTCAAGAAGCAAGTGCGCGAGTTCGTGGAGGAGGTGAGTGCCGCGAGTTGTGGTGTGCTGCATCTGATGGCCCGGAGCTAACTGTTTCATGCGTCAAAACAGTACGAGAAGAAGAACGCGGACGACATCTTCGCGGAGCAGGAGACGCCGCTGAAGGCGCCGGCTCTCTCAATGGACTTTGACTCGCTCACGTCCCCGACCATCGTGACCCCGCAGAAGGCCGACAGCTCCGGGCGAGACGGGGACGAGAGCGAAGACGCGCCAACTCCGGGGCTCCTGACCAAGCTGACAGCCAGCAAGCGCGACGACGTCGACTCATACGTCCTCGGAATCAAGCGTCGGCACACTGGCATCGCCATCGGCGCCAAGGCGGTGCGAACGAGCGGTCTGAGCACGCCGGCGGCCGCCGCGGCCAAGAAGAAGGCGAAGGCCGTGCACATGATGGCGGAGGTCGGCACCCACATGCTGGAGGGCGTCGTGAGCCCAGGAGGAACGACTCGCGTGCGCATCGGCAAGGATGGCAGCTCGTCGGAGGAGGACGAAGACGAGCTGGACGAGGATGACGACGACCGAAGTGACCTGTCGGACTTTTGACGCGTTGGCCATGCAGCTGTCGACCGTGGACAAGAGCGGTCAGCGTATTTATTGTCTTCCGTTCGAAGGCGTCGCTTGTACCGAGCGGTGTGTGTGTGTGTGTGTGTGTGGATTCATGTCGCGTCGGAATGGAAAGAGCCATACATGACGTCCGCCCTCGGTGCTCAGCCCTTGACGAGGCGCAGTGCGCGCTCCAGACTCTCGCGCTGCGTCCCTGGTGTCCAATGACAGCATTAGCACGACGACCATCTCACCCGCGGCCTCCACCCACCCACCACTTACCGCTTGCGGCCGCGACCACTTCCTCCAGCCCACGTAGCAGCGCTGGCCGACTGAGAACCGATGCCCGGAGTCGCTGGTTGTCGAACACGAGGGACCAGACGGCCTCGCCCAGGAGTTCGACCGGCGACGGCGATGGCGACGGCGATGGCTCCCGGAGGTGGCGCGCGCAGGTCTCGACGATGAGAGGCAGCAGCTCTTCCCAGACGGCCGCATGGGTCTTGGCCACCTCTGCGAGCGCCAGGTTGCGAAGGAGCAGGGACCCGAACGTCTGCGTGAGGCGCTCGGGGGACTGCAGGATGTCGCGCAAGATGAGCGCGAGGTCGTCGCTGCTGCTCGCGAAGATGGCGGCGGCGCCGTCCTCGGCACTCGCGAGAGCACTGAGGACGCCAAGGAGCCGCCCCAGCTGCTCCGCGTGCACGCGCTTGGGCGTCTTCTGCGTCTGCGCCGCCAGCTTCAGCCGCTCCTCGACCGTATCGACCAGCTTGGCCACCACGCCGAACTTGACCATCCACTTGCGGCACTCGGAGTTGAGCACGGCCGCGCTTAGAACGTCGCAGGCTGCGATCCGTATCGGCGCATCGCGGCGATCGGCTTCACTGACGGTTTGCTGCGCTCGGGTTGACGGGCCGCTCTGGCGAGGCATGGCCAAGTCGCAGAGGAGCGACATGAGCGACCGATCATCGCCCGTCGTGGATGCCGACGGAGCCAATGACTGCTGCGCCAGCGAGGCCTTCGCGCCGTCGTTGCGGTGAGTGTAGTTACCCAGGAGTCGTACTGCAGAGGAGAGCAGCGGCGACCCGCGAATGTGCGCGGCTCGGATCACGTTCCAGTTGGAAAGCAGCACGTCTGGGAGGCGCTGGGTCCTGGCGAGCTGCTGGTTTTCGGCGTCAGCGCAGACCAAGGACCCCAGCACGTTCATATGCACGCTCACGCGGTCACTCAGCTCCAAGATACGGCTGTCGGTGGCTGTGGGAGTCTTCCGAGCGCTTCCAAAGCCCCCTTCGGCTCGGATGACGACGAAAAGCGCCTTCATGCTGGTCATGCAGAACTCCAGGCCGCGCTTCGCCTCGACTACGCGTCTTGCCGCAGAGTTGGACTCCAGTAGCACCTGCAACGCGCCAGCCACGCGCCACATTGACGGGAAGGAGTATGGCGAGGGCGACGCAACCGGGGGAAGCTCTGCGATGTCTGAGAACAGGTCGAACACCAATGAGGTGAGAGCTTTCGTTGCGTCCGTATCCAGCGACGCGAATCGCGGGACCGCTAGTGTGGCCTGGCAGCAAGAATGAACGGTCAGCAACGCAAACACAGCAACAAGAACTCGCTCACACCCACATACCGATGAGATGACCTCACAGTACGCGATGCGGAAGTCAACCGGGTGCTCGACGTTCATCAAACTGGCGGATGCTCGAATCAGTCCGCGCTCCAGCTCCTCCATCCCCGAGACGGGTGGCGAAGCCCCTCCGTTGTGCTGTCCCTCTGCTGAAGGCGTCGACTGCTCCATCACCATACCGAGCATCTTGCTGATCTGGAGGAGCGATCCATAGTGGAGTTCGAAGAGTGCGCCATCGCGATGCTCGGGCGATCCACCGCCCGCTTCGACCTCCGAGCTCAATGACGCCAACGACTCTTCCGTATGATTGATCATCTCCATCAGCGAGCACTTGAGTGTCGTGTGCTGATTCGGACGGTGTCACCACAGAACCATCAGACGAGTTGGTCAGTCCGCACGCACATCCGCAACAGCAGAAAATGCCGCACCTCGCTCAAATATCGCACGTGCGATCCCCCCATCGCTCGGACAGTCTCTTGCAGCGTCTTCGTCACTTCGGTTGCGAGCTCGAGTACACTTGGGAGAATTGTACGGCGCCACACACAAGGATCGCAACGGTGCAATTGCAGAGCAGACCATGCGAAGTCGTCGCACTTTTCCGACCACGTTGCGAGCGACAGAGCCTGGACAAGAGGCAGCGCAGAGTTAGACATGCTACGCAGTGGAGGATGGCAAACATGGCGTACCTTGACGAGTTCTGGGAACAGATCATACGCTTTATCAGCGTAGCGCAAGACCTCAACGACGCTATTAGAGCGGTCGGACAGAGCAGGCTGGCGCAGAAGAACCCGCAAAAGTCGACTGAACGCCACTGCACTTCGCACCAGCACTCTGTCGCTCTTGAGAATCTCAACAAGCTGCTTCGTGCACGTGCTCGTGACAGGGCCATCTAGGTCCATCACGGCAGCAAAATCGACTTGCTGCTCGGTCGACAACTCACCGTACTGCGACAACACCTTCGTGGCGACAGCGCATGCTTGCCCTCGAACTGCATCGCTTTCAGCCTCATCGAATGCGGTCGTGATTGCAAGTTCCAGCATCTTCAGTTGCACTTCGATGGTTGCAAACTCGCCGAGGACAGTGAACCCCAGAGCTCGAACCGCTGAGACGTGATGGAAGATCAACCGCGAGCACCAACTCCCATCCAGTATGATACTCGCGTCCGTGTGTTGAAGCGGTTCGCTTCTTCTGCGAAGCTCGTCATGTGAGACTACTCGGAAGGTCCCGACAACACACCGCACCGCCGCGCAGAACACGTCGTTCTCGAGGAAAGATCCTGGTGCTCGGTGGCGGCAGATGATTGTCACAAGCGGCGACGTCATTTCCACCAACCGTTGACGGATCACCACGTGAAATGGTGCGTCCGAGGACACGTGATGTAACTGGACGCTTTGGATGAGACTCTCCAGCAGCTGAAGCATTGTTGCGTGAAGCACAGGGTCGGTCGAATAGACAGCCGAGTAGTTCTTGCAGATGCACATGACGATCTCGGTGTCCGCGACGAGTGACGGAAAGAGGTCGGCGACGCGAGATTCGCTCAGGTGGAGCAGCAACCTTGCCAGCTCCGACGCATAGAACGCGCACTTGGATCGCTGCAGCAGTGGCAAGAGCGAGCGCTTGACCACAAGGAGCAGTCGCAGCTGGCTCGATCGCTCCATTGACGGCAGGATGGTGCTCATCGCGTGGACGACTGCGCCGACGATCACCTCGTCCCGCTCTGACTTGGGCTCCACGTTGAAGTAGCGCTCGAATATAGTTTCCCACTGGTTTGCAAGCTGAGCGCGGGCAGTGCGGGAGGCGCGACACAGCACCGTCAAGTGGTAGATCGCGTTCAGGAACTTCCCGTGCGATGACGCGCCTCGGAGTTTGTCGACAATGAAGCCAAAATCTCGCCACATCGTTGACGCGGCTTCTCTGCTGGTTGTGCCGTCATCTCGATCGTGAACTTCATCAGTGTCCTCGACCGACTTCTCTGCCACTTCATCACTCCTGTCCGCTGTGTTTTGCAGTCCGGCAACATCCACCGATCCCGATGCAAGGACGTCCAACTCGGACAAGCACTGCACAGCAGTGGTGCGATCCCAGTCTGCTGTTGGGATCTCAAACGCAGCTGGTGAGGATACCCATGCCGTGACGGTAGACCACAGCTCGCGAGGCACACGAACGCGTGCGCCATCAAGATCACCCGCTGCGTCGTCCGAGTTCCCTGTTCCCTCCCGGCCAACGTCGAATGCCTCCGCTGGATACAGCCGCAGCAGGCGGATGACCAGGTCGACCAGTTTCCACTGGACCGATACTGGCAACTCGTCGGCGTCCGCATGGGTTGTCGCGGCTCCAGGAGACATGGGCCGACACACGTCGCTGAGCATGCTGAAGATCATCTCGAGTCGCTGCTTGTCCAAGCTGTTGGGCTTGTCCCCCGCCGCGGGACCTGGATTCCCTTGCTTCTCTCTCAAATACCCCACCGCGAGGTGCAGCACGTTGAGAATGTGCAGGCGTGGGTGCGTTGCGTTGCGGATGAGAGGCAGGAGGTTCGTGAAGATCTTGTAGATGGCTCCAGCGAGCGAAAAGCCCTCCGAGGTGTCCTCATCGTTGTCGCCGCTAGTGTAGGAATATGACGTCGCGCGCTTCCGTCTCCGATCTGGTTTGGTCCGAGGGTAGAAATGCCTCCGCGGGTCGTGCGACTCGAGGTAATAGCCGTTGTCCATGCTCGAGTCGGACACCACGAGCGTCGGGTCCACCGCACACGCGAGCGTCTCGGCCAGCGCTGCGAAGAACGCCTCGATCGCAGTGATCGCGGCCATCAGAACTGCGCCGGCGAGGTTCCCGCGCTTGTTGGAGTAGGTCGAGGAGCCGAGGGTGTCGAAGTAGTTCACTCCAAGCGATATCTCCATGGCTTGGCTCAGGTCAGTCGGAGCACAGCCTTGGGTATCGCTTGGAGCCCCGGGACTCGGCGGCAGCAGCGGCTGACGTACCAGGTGCAGCAGATATTGCAGCACTGATGGGCGTTGGAGGAAGACCTCGACGGGGAAGTTGCGCAGCAGCGACCGACCGATGTCGCGGCAGACGCAGGCGATCTCATCGGTCCTCGTGCGCAGCGTCAGCTTGACCTCGAACTCGAACAGGAACTGGTCGTCCATTGCCGCGAGCGACACGGGCGAGAACCGCCACCCGCTGGCCTCGAGCGCGGGCAACTCGCTCGCCCACTGCCGCATCCGCTTGGATTGGGACGCCGAGAACGGCTGCCTTGCCTGGTGCTCGCCATTATCTGCAGCTGAAACGCCGTCGGTCCGCGTAGAACGTGTCGCTAGTCGGGGCGGTGGCTGTGGCTCGTGATCCTCTTGACGGGGGGTCTGGGGCGTGACCAACAGCTTCTGGACGAGCTGTGGCGCGGATTCCGTCCGTGAGAACGCCAGGCTCCCCTCGCAACGCCCAGCACGACGTCAACGCACCTTGTCGTAGGCGTCCGCCAGGTCTGCCGGCTTGCCCGCTGCTGCGCGCTGCAGCTCGAGGGCCGCGCCGGCTTCTTGCAGCGCCTGCAGCAGCTCGGGCGTCCCGCTCTGCACGTCAAAGCGACCGGTTCGATCGAGTGTCAGCGCCAGCCCACGCGCGTTCTCCACCCGAGCCAATCCCAAGCCAAAACACGCGCACGCACCTGGACGACGAGCTCGAGCACCTGCAGCGCGTCCAACTCGAGCTCGGGCTCGCGCAGCGCCGCCAGCAGCCGCGGGGCGAGCGCCTTCCGCTCCGCCGCGAGCTGCGCGACGCCCACGAGCCGCTCGCGCAGCTTGAAGCGCAGGCTCTGCAGCGCGCGCGCGCGGATGGCCACCAGCGGGTGCCGCAGCTTGCGCACGAGCGCGCCGCACGCGTCCGCGCCGCCCCGGAGGCCGCCGCCGCCACCATCGTCGACGTCCCGTCCGTCGGTCATGGCGCGAAACCCCAAAACTGGGAGTGCACAGGACCTGTTTCACTGAATTTCAGTATACTGAGTTTAGCTGGTCGCGCAATGTGGTCCACACCAGTGGTGTGGACCACCCGCGAGTGCCTTGAGCGGCGATGCAGGGCGGCCTCTTGTTGTTTGGCGGTGTCGCGAGCAGTTCGTCTGGCAGTGCTGTTGGTGACGAGGGCGGCATTGATTGGCGGCGCGAGCGGCCGCTGGCTCAGCCAGTTCAAGGACGCGTCGAGCTCGTCTAGACGGCAACTGCTGCAGCCTGCAGCCGAGCACCTTGGCTGCAGGAATCGCAGACAGCGTTTGCATCGTGGATATCGCAGCCTCATGGACTGCACTCGGGAATTGTGGAGCTGTCCTGTCTTGGCCTCCAGTGTGAGTTGGCAAGTGAAAAGTGGAGGTTCGTCCTCGGCCACCACAAGTAGCGATAGCGTTGAGGCGTCCGACATGGCAAACAGAGCGGAGTTACCCCTCTTGGTCGCCGTAGTGCGTGCGCCACTGGCAGGCCTCGCGGGGCAGCGAGACGTTGATTTGTGCGTCGCATTGCTCAACTTGAGAAACTCGCACAAGAAGGGGAGCATGGCGAGATGCGATTCATTGGCGAATCCCCGCAAGCTGCGACAGTGGCACCACGGCAACCTGCCTGCCGCTGGGCTGGCGTTTCACAGCGCACGCGATTCTCCTGGCGCGGCTCGGACGCTTTGGCGTTGACTTCATGGACAACCCCGGTGTCTTCCTTTGGGGTCCTCAAACGCGTGGAAGTTCACGTTGAAAGGCGCTGCTCGAGCTGCGCGAAGGAAGCGGGCACAAGCAGCGTTACACGAATGGCGCGCCGGTCAGGGGCTCACAGAGCCGATCTACTAGTTGTGCGGCTTGAGAAGGAGCAGCGCGAAGTCAGCGCTCATTGCTGGCAGGCAGGCGGCCTGCACGCGCCGCAGAATCCAGAAGTTGAAGTTGTCAGTGACGATCTGTTCCCCATGCCGCGCGTTCTCGTGGCGAACCTGCATCGATGATGGAGTGGAACACTCTCGTGGTGGGCCGGTGCGGAAGTCATCAAAGCAGCTCACGGACAGTTTCTCAGAAGCGATCCAAAGTCCATGGGCCCTGCCCAATGCAATCCAGAGGACTCAAGAAGTCGACGCAGCTCAGCTCCAGGCGACGTCGAAGCCAAGTTCGTTGACCGGGAAATGGCTACAGCATGCGCGTGCAGCCCGCCACGCGACGCTATCGGAAGGTGCCGCTTGGCGCCGTGTCGGAGCGCGTCTTCAGCCACGGGTAATCTCTGAGCGCAGACCGCAGTATGGCCACCGCATTTGGCCGCCACGACTACGCTCTCAAGGCGCCAGGCGGCGGGCAGGATGCAGTGCAGTTATGCTTCCAACCTTGACCCGCAATGCCGTTGAGGCGAGCAAGACGACGCTCGACGTCGCCCCCATACACGCGACCAGCAGCTGAAGGGTCTAAGGAGCTTTGAACCTGGCAGCACTTACCGCACCACCGAGTTGTTCACATGAAATTGCATGGATTGTCATCCAACCGCCTTCATGATGGCGTGCAGGATCTTCTCGGTCACGCATCCGACATGGAGTATCACAACTGTCATGCACCAAGGACGTGCCCGCTGCCGCACTCATGCCGTGCCACCCCGTCGTATGCAATCTGCAGTCATGCAGTCTGCAGTTTCCTCCTGGCTGCTTCTTCGCCCTGCCTCGTCCGTGCGAGGTGCTGGCGCGAAGCCAGCGGGCGGGGTCGGTCCGATCGACCTCCGACTGTATGAGTAACTTCGAACGCAATGCGTACCCCAGTCGGAGCGCGGAGTGTACCCTTTCCTTTCCTTTTCAACCAATCGCGGGGCGCGATTGTGACCGAGCCACACTCTCGACCGAAGGTATCTGGAGGTTGAAGTGCTACCTAGGCGAGAGGGGATGTTCGCACCTCCGTGCCTCCGGATCGGTGTTGAGTGGATACTTAGCACAGAATGGCTCCGCTTGAGATGCGTTCG
>JAADYF010001060.1:0-10332 GCA_023338175.1 Phytopythium delawarense
CGCTGGGCCAAGACGTACTCGCGCAAGGGCAAGGCGCTGTACGGCCTGCGCAGCTTCCGCAAGGCCGCCGACGCCTACGCGCGCGGACTCGAGCTCTGCCTCCAGGGCGCCCAGAGCGAGGCCAACCAGCGCGACGCCGAGCTTGAGTGCGGCCCTCCATGATGTAGTGTGTGTCTGTACGTGGTGGTGCTGACGGAGGCGGTGGTGGCGACGGCAGGGCGCTCAAGCGGCAGACGGACAGCCAGGCGCAAGCCTACGTGCGCCTGCTGGAAGAGAACGCACAGCTCAAGGTGAGGACGGCATTGCGCCTCATGGACACTCGAAGCGACGCCGTCTCACTCCCGGTCCGTGATGAGGCAGCGCCAGGTAGAGGACTACCAGCTCGTGTTCGGCGACTACACCAAGAAGCACATGTGACGGCGGGACGCCCGCTCGCTACCTCGTGATGCTTCAATCCAATTCGCCTCCTGGCCTAAGCGAGAGCGGTCGCGACTCCCTAGTCCTCTATCCCCCGCCCGCGCGCCGGTGCTGAGCCTGCAGCCGGCGGGACAGCTCGCGCTGCCGGCGCTTGTTGTTGGCAGCTCGCGCCTCGCGCTCCTGGAAGAACTCAAAGTCTGGCACGCCGCTCGCCCACGCGCTGCGGTCCAGGTGCAGCGCGTCAACTCGCTCGTCCGGAGTCTCCCACGTGTCAAACCGCTCGCTGGCGGCCAGAACCGACTGCAGGCCGACGCAGACGCTGCGCTGCAGCCGCGCCTGCCGCTTCCTCGACGACAGGAGGCCGTGGGCACCGCCAGCAGCGCTCAGCGCCTGCTCGGACCGCTCCTCGCGCGCGAGTTTCATCTGCTTGCACAGCTGGATGAGCTCGTCGCGGCACGCGCGGCACCGATCCGTCGCCGCCAGCCTGGCGTGAGCCGTCGCTCCGCCTCTGCTAGTCGACAGCTCGCGGATCTGCGAGTTGCAGCTTGCGATCGCGGCCGAGAGCTGCTGCACCAGCGAGGTGAGCGTCTCAGCGCCGTCGAGCGTGTCACAGGCTCCTTCGATGGTGTTCAGGATGCGAGTGAGCACTGTCTTGGCTGCGTCTGGCATCCCAGGGAGCGGACCGGAGGGCTTGTCACCTGAGGTCTTGACAGGACTCGTATCATCGTGGCTCGGGATCGCCTCTCCCTCGTTCGGTTGGTGCTCTATCGTGGGTCTGTCGAGGCTGGCGAAGCGGTTGAAGCGCAGACAAATGCGAGATCCGCCAGCAATGCCGATCTTGTCGTCCTCGTGGCGGCCTTGACGCCGACAGATGCGGCATCGACTCAGTATCGACCGCAGATCCTCGTCAGACAAGCTGATGATGGCCATGGGAGTGTCCGACAGTGCAAGCGCTGCCACCACGTCGCTCTGCAGCAGATCGACCGCATACACTGCACGCGAGGACGACTCGCCGAGTGTCAAGGCGTCAATGTCGACAACGAATTCAATCCGCAGCTTCTGGGCCGACAAGGACGCACGGGCCATTGCCTGAGCGTCAATGGGGGCTGCGGCCGGACCGTTGCCAGCGCCGGGTGTCTCGCCAGCGGTGGAGGAGTCGCTTCCCAACACCTCACTGGAGGTCTTCCGTGTCGATGGACAGCCCAGATGACCAAACGCCTCGTCCAAGGCGACGACCGAGATCATCTCTTCGTCGGCAAAGAACTCCAGAACGAGGCGGAGCAAGACACTGCCGCTTTCCTTGAGGGGGCTTTGTCCATCTAGCTTCGCTAACAGATCGGCGCGCGAGATTCCCTGCTGACCAATGCACAGTGTGACAATGGCTCCTTCACCCGTCAGAGTCGCTTCAGTTGGTGAAAGGGATTCCACAGCGTCAGATAATAACGGGTCATATCTCGGCTGGGCTTCGCAATCGCATATCGTGGTCGCCAAACGGTCGTCGAGCAAAATCACTTCGTCCAAGCCGTCAAGCGGATCGACCTCCGCTTCTTCACCTTCGTCGGCAGTTCTGCTTCCACCCCGCTGCCGAGCTTCAGTGTTACCGGCACTGTTATCCCGCTGAATTAGTGAAGAAGGCAGTTGCCGGGTCTGCTCTACCGCGTCAAAGACGTCGGAGGGTATGAGGATGGCGCTCAAGTGATGAACAGGGTCGAACTTGACCGCCGAGGTAGCTTGGTCGCGCGGAACAAAGTAGTAGATCCTGCCGCAGCGCCGGTCACCTACTAGTTGCTCAGCGTCGGAGACTGGCTCCGCCGCGCATCGACAGCTCAGGAGCTGATAGTCTGTCAGCTCCATGCGGAAGAAGTCCGGCGTCGACAGCACGGGTCGGTCTTGACCAGGACCGCATTCCCCAGCGTTGTCGTCCGTGGTCACATTCGGGTCGGCGGTCCAACGTGTTAGGTCGTTGAAATGCCGGCACCACGTAGACAGCAACTGCTCGGCGCCGAGGCAGTCGTCGCAGTAGCAGGGCATCGGAACGCCGTCCTTCGAAGGCGGCGTCCCCATCGGCACGCGTCCGCATCCACCGAGCGTGTGGATGGCTCGCTGCCGCTTGCGCCACTTCCTGTACGTCACCTTGATCGGCTCAGGCACAGTCAGCACGAACAAGTCGCTCCCTCTCCACCTCTTGGCAGTCTTCGCGTCACAGTTGTCAGCGAAGCTGTCGGCTTGGAGGCGAACTCCTGGGACCCACCGCACGATCCGCCGCTGGTTGATTGAGTTGTCGTGCGCGAGCGCGGCCAGCAGCGTGATCGTACTCTTGGAAGTTACGCGGTCGTACAGGCAGTGCGAGGCTAGCTCGGCGAGCAAGGGTCGAAAAGCTTTCGCTGCGGTTGAAGCTGTAAGCTTGGATGCATCATCGCCTGGCGCCTGCTGGTCCGAGAGGAGTCGCCCGAGACTCTTCTTGGAGAGCGGGAACTGCTCCACGAGCGACGACAGCGAGCGGAGAATGTCGCGCTGGTCGTCTCTCGACACGTCCGGCGCCAGCAGGTCTGAGCACAGCTGGGTCAGCGTCGCTCGGAGCTCGACGCTGTCAGTCATCCAGCGAGCTTCGGTCGTGGCTGGCGCGTCGCAGTCTTGAAGACCAGTTGAACGCCGTGGGCGATGGTCCGTGGCTGTAAATATAGACCTCAGGCTGTCGACGAGCACGCATCGATGGACGCAAGTTTGAACGTCATGTTTGCACACAACCAGGCGGCCACGTACCTGCGCCTTCTACTCCTGCCAGCGCGTGGCGCCTGCGCGCGGCGTATACCCGACGCTGCCGTACGAGCGGATGTTGGAGCTGTCCTGGTCGCGCAGCAGGTACTCGTGGATGAAGTTCAAAAACCGCAGCGCGTACTCGGCCGGCGGCAAGGCAGTGATCCGGCGTTTGTCCAGCAGCGACGCCAGCAAACAGTGCTGCATCTTCCACCCGAGGCTGTAGTACTGCAGGATGTCGACGAACCCGAGGTAGTACACGGTCGTCATGTTCGCGGACGCGACGGCGTTGTGCGCCAGGTGGTCCAGCACGTCCGGCGCGAGCCGCTCGGGAAAGTGACGCACACCCAGCAGGAAGCTGTAGTCCATGATGTTGAGCTCCTGCAGGAACCCGCAGTCGCTCGTCACTTGCGCCAGCAGGTTCGCGCGGGTCGTCGGCGTCACTCGGAGCGACGCGCGGCGACTCACAAAGTCCATTTCGTACCGCAGCGACGCGCGCGAGCTGCCCCGCCGGAGAAGCGGCTGCTGCTCCGTCAGGCGCTTCAGCTCGGCGCTGAGCGCAGACTCCAATTCCGTGTTGTTGCTCGTGTCGTCCTCCGTCCCGCTCTTCTCCTCCTCCTTCTCCTCCGCTTCGTCCTCGCTTTGGCTGCCCCCGCCCGCAGACTCGCTCGCGCACTGATGGTCTCTCCAATCACTGGATCGTGGCGTCACGGCGCCGTCGTGGTAGGTGAAGCTTGTTTGGTGGAAGATGCCCTTGAGGTCGTAGCGCTCGTCCACAGGTCCGTCCGAGAAGACGTTCTCCATGACGACGAAGAACATCTTGTTCCAGCCGACGGGCAGCTGCATCGAGTGGCAGCCCAGGAAACGGCACAGCAGCGTGTTCGGCTGCTTGAGAATGTACTGGTGGAAGAGCGGGAGCACCTCGAGCAGGAACGAGTGCTCCTTCTTGGTCATCGTCTTGACAAGGTACTTGCGGTCGCTCGTGAAGTAGAACAGCGAGCCTGACTTGCCCTCGGACGCGCGCTCCAGCAACGTGTCCGCGAACGACTGCTCGTACATGTCGTTGTCGATGCCGCACACCTCACGGATGTTGCGGAAGATCTGCGGCGCGTAGTCCGTGAAGCCCAGCTTCTCGTAGTACCGGAATTCGCCGTTATAAACCGTGGTGGCCAACCGCTTCTTCTCGCTGTAGAGGACCGACGACTCTCCCTCCTCGAGCTGCAGGAACGACCGCGACGCGATGGCTCCGCGCTCCAAAGGCGCACCAAGCGTGACCTGACCCAGCAGCGGCGAGCGCAGACTGTCGGGTGGCGTCTCATTGAGGCTGACGCGGATGCCGGCGGTCGTGTACCGCATCAGGTCCTTGCGTAGTGCGGCGCTGAAGTGCTCCGTGTTGCCGGTCTCGCCGTACCCGCGCGCCGACTTGGGGAGCGTGTTCTCGCTCGACAGGTTCTGGTACAGCTCCGTGTTGAGCACCCAGACGACGAGGAGCAACACGGGGTAGGCCGAGCCGAAGACCGCGACCAGCGCGAGCTCGCTGTTCCTCGCAAGCCGGCCGCGGAAGCGCTCGTGGTAGCTCGCGTAGTAGAGCGCGCCGCACGCGGACCAGTAGGCGGCAAAGACGAAGAGGTAGCGGTAGTACTGGATGAGGTTGCGGCGCTTGGTGCGGTAGGTCACGTCCAGCTGGCGGCGCACGAAGCGGAAGCTGGCGAAGAGCAGCACCGACAGCGACAGGCCGCACGTGAGGAGCACCATACCGAAGAGCAGCACCCAGCGCGGCGTGTTGATCTGTTCGGGCGCGGCCGTGCGCTCGATCCAGCACACCTTGAGCTCCGAGAGGCCGTACAGGCGCAGCTGGTACACGGCCAGCGCCGAGATGGCGCTGAGGCTCCAGACGCTGGGCAGAGAGGAGGCGACCATCAGTTAGAGGTGTGTGGGGAGTGCTGGCAGCGCGGAGAAGCGCGCGTACATGCTGTGGTAGGCCCACGCCTTGCACGTGTAACCCATCCACGGGTTGACGAGCGCCACCAGCAGGTCCAGCGTCAGCATCAGGTACCACGCGCAGCTCGCCAGCATAAAGAACTGCCCGTACAAGCCACACGCGAGTCAGCAGAGGAGCCTCCGCGGCGCCCAAGACCCCCACGTACCTGGTTGTACGGGCCGAAGAAGGCACACTGCCGGCGAATGGCGTCGGCGTCGCGCTCGTCCACGTTCATCTGGCGTCCGCCGTCGCGTCAGTCGCCGCTCGCCAAGTTCAACACACCACCATCAACGCAGCCTCCGCTACCGTAGGCGCTGCAAGCAGGCAGGCAGGCAGACGCTGAAGGCAGGCAGACGCACCTGGACGAAGAAGGCGGCGACGAAGCCGAGCGAGGTCATGAGCCCGCAGCCGGCCTGCCAGGCCACGAGCCCCGCTGCCGGGTGCTGCGCGCGGATGGTGGGCAGCAGCGCGAACGAGGCCAAGAGGAGCAGGTAGGCCGCCACGCCCAGCACGCCGCAGGCCAGCAGCAGCTGCGCCGCCTGCCGCAGCGTCAGCGCCGAGGCGTCGGCCGCCGACGCATCCATCGGCTTGCTTGAGACTTGTGGGCGTTGGGCGTTCGAGGAAATCGGTCCAGGGTGGACCACACCCGCGGCCGAAAAAAATCTATCGCTTTATGAGGTTTCCTGCGTCTTTCAGGCACTTTTTTGTAATTAACGGGTCATTGTCAGTCCTGAGACTGCATCGTTTGGAATGGCTCTTTGTACTACTAGATGGTTGCAACTTCAGAGCCCAATGAAAGTGATGATCTCAGTTGGATTCCCATGACGGCATCCCCTCGTCACAGCGGGTCCACCACCTTGATCTCGAGCGCCCGCAGTGCGTCCGCCGGCGCCGGCGGCTCCTCGGCGTAGCAGACGTAGGTGGAGAACTTGGCGCGGCAGATGGGGCAGCGGTCGATCTCCTCCAGGCACACGCGGCAGACGCACAGGTGGCGGCAGGGCAGCAGCAGCGCGGCCAGCGGGCCCTCGAGGCAGATGACGCACTCGCCGGAGCCCGTGCCGGCGCCGGCGTCGCGCCCGAAGATGTCCTGCATCGCGTACGCGCTGGAGGGCGTCACGACGAGCCGCTTGACCACCGACGGCGCGAACCGCTCGGCCTTGGCGGGCGTCGGCAGAAAGTCGACGGCGACGCACTCGAGCACGGCCTCCTCCGTCGCCTCGGCCTCGACCGACCGCTTCCGGTGCCACGAGCTCGCTCGCCACGGGAGCAGCGTCCTGGGCGTCTTGGCGTCACTGTCCAGCAGGCTGGCGGGCCCGACGACGATCACGGCGCCGTACCGCGGCTCCGCGTCCGGCGCTCCGCTCGAAGCCGCCAGCGCGTCCTTGGCGTCGTCGCGCTCCGTCTCCTGGGCGAGCGACGCCTCCTCCGCCGCGTGCCGGGCGAACAGGGTCTCGACAGGCACGTGGGCCGTGAACTCGTGGCTGCCCCCCTCCTCGAACCTGCAGAGACGCCGCCAGCGATCAGCACATTAGGCTCCGTCGCACCAGTGCAGCAATGATGTTGTCAAATGACGGCCAGCGTACGTCTCGACATGCGACTGGGAACTGTAGGCGCCGGGGCCGACCAGGAGCCGCCCCAGCGTGACTGCATCGGCGCCCTTGGGGCTCTCTGCCTCCCTGTCGTCGTCCAGGCGGTGGCGCCGAGTCTGCCGCCGCACGGGCGAGAGGGCCCACGGGCTGGCGCGGCGGATGCTGTCGCCCATGCCGAGCCGCCGGAACACGCCGCGCGGCAGCTGCGGCACACGCAGCTTGTGTCCGTCCGAGCCGTCGGCGCTGGCCGCGTGGTGGCGGTGGTGCGACCGCTCCAGGGCGTCGACGCGCACGTTCCAGAGCACCTGCACGGCGCAGGGGCCGGCGCTCCGGACGCCGACGGCCAACGCCAGCGCGCGCTCGCCGGTGGCGCGCAGCAGGCGGACGGAGGACGCGGGCACGTCGAACGGGACGCACACGCGCGCCATGTCGGCGGCCGCCGCCTCCTTCTTGGCGCGCAGGAGCTGCTGCAGGTGCCACATGGACGCGTGCTGGAGCACCGAGAGGCTGCGCGAGCGACGCGTTAGCCCCGCTAGGACTCGCGGACGCGGCGGAGGAGGAAAGAGAGGGGGGAGAGAAGAGAAACGCACCTCGGGCCGAGCTCGCGCAGGTGCACGGTCTGCATGGACAGCGGAAGGCGTCAGAGAGTCCTCGTGAGCCCAAGGCGAGGGTGAGGGCGTACCGCTTCCTGGCGCACGGCGTAGCGCGCGTCGAGCAGCCGCAGGGCGAGGCGCAGCAGCCGCACGGCCCAGGCGCACAGGCCCACGGCCACGGCCACGGCGCCGCAGTTCCACAGCTCGGGCGCCAGCGGCGGCGCGCTCATCCTCGCGCGCTGGAGTGGGTCTGCTGGCGGGATGGCATGTGAGACCAGGCGGAACGCGGAGTGCTCGCCGAAAAAAGCTCGCGCGAAAATAGATGAGGCGCGGTGGGATTGGACGAAAAGGAGAATGAGCCGCTCTCATTGGACGAAAACAAGCAGCTAGAGCAGTGGCGCCTGCGCCGTCTTGGCTGCGAGCGCGAAGGCCATCGAGTCGGCGATGCCCATGATCTGCCAGCGGCACCGCACGAGGTCAGCGACACCAGAACCATCAATACCGTCTACATCTCTGCATGCAGCAGCAGTACCCACCGTGAAAACGCCGCCGACGATGGCGCAGACGCTCGTGAGGAACTTGAGCAACCCCTTGCGGTACTCCTCGATGCGGAACATGATGGGCGAGAACGTGTACGAGAACGACACCACTGCGGACAGCGGACAACGGACGACGGCATTGTGAGCGACTACAACTCCAGCAGGCGAGCAGGCGACACGAGAACGTACTCGGGAGGCCCTTGTCGCTGACGGGCGTGAGCTTGCGGAAGTGCTCCGTCGCGCTGAACTGGTTCGTCACGATGCGGTCCGCCGACAGGTACGTGTACTCGGTCGGCACCACCTGCTCGGGGCAGGGAACGACACCGCCCGCGGGTGAGCCAGCCACCTTCGCATCTCTAATGGCCGCGGCGTCCTCACCTTGAGGAAGTACTGGAACGTGCCGCGGTTGCCGTCCGCGAGCTCCTTGCGGCGCTGGTCCAGCGGGTTTTTCATGTCCTGCCGTCGCGTCCACATTGTCATTACTCTGTGTCCCAGGAGAGCGGTCAGGTCGTACACAGACGACTAGCGGCGCGTACCGGGTAGGCCTCGCCGAAGGAGAGCTGGTGGATCGTGTGGGACGTGTCGAACACCTTGAACGTGGCGTCCACGAGGTCCTGGGCGGACAGGTAGCCCGAGCGGAAGTACTTGGACGGCGCGAAGTAGAGGCGACCCGCGACCTGCCACCATGTGTATCGATCAGTACGTCACACAACAACAACAACACGGGGTGAATATAGCAGGGGGGCCAACCTTGGACACGCTGAGGAATCCCGTGACGCGGCACCCTTCGTTCACCTCGCCGCGCAGCACCTTCTCGATCTCCGCTTCTTGGCACTACCGCAGAAGCACCTTCAATACCATTGGCGACACAAGAGAGCGCGACCGAGAGTTGCCTCACCTGGGCCACCGTGTGGAGGCTCGGCATCATCCAGCCCTTGCGCTCGTACGCCGCCCTCACGTCCGCACACGAGTTGCAGCACTACAGAGTCGAGCACATTGTTCAGAGCTGATCCTGTCGGGACGCGTCGTGAAGATCTGCCCCAGTACCTGTCCGGACTCGCCGGCGCTGTAGCAGCTGCCGCACGCAGGTCTGGTTTGGAGGTGAGAGGAGCGCGTGAGCACCACCGACTCTCGGTCATCTCACAGACGCCGCCAACCCGTTCAAGAGGCGAAACGTACTTGTCCGACTCGGTCTCGTGCAGGTCCGTGTGGTTGGTCAGGGCGCCGCCGATCTGTCAGTGAAGAGCAACGCGTGCGTTAGTCTCGCCACGTCGTGCCCCAGTTCGCACAATGCAGAGCGAGCCCACCTCGTCGCGCATGCCTTCCTGCAGAGCGTTGCCGTTGCGGTCCAGCGGGACCTTCTCAATGTTGTGCACAATGTCATGCTGTGCTCGCACGCGCGTCATCATCACCAGATGCGTTAGCTCATCACCAGCCAGGTCTGGCACCGGCAGGAGAAGGCTACGCCCACCTGAACCGCGCCAGACATGTCCGCCGACTCGACCGCGATGGCCGTGCAGGGCATCCTGTCGGCCAGCCAAGAGGAAGGCACACCCATCTGAGCAAGCACGACCGAGCAGCAGAACTCTCCGGGGCAGGGACGAACCTCGGGAACTCGACGTCAAAGTTGATGGCCACCATGGCGTTGCGCGTGCCGTCGACCATCATCTTGTCCACCACATCCTGCGACCGACCGACGCGTCAGACCACGCGACGCCAGCGCACGCAGCGCCGTCCAGCGCGTATTCGTACCGTCGTGAAGTAGAAGTTGAGCTCCGACACGAACAGCACCGCGATGCACGTGAACGCCAGCAGCGAGACTGCGCGCGGTGAGGCGGCGAGGTGGCGAGACAGTCAGTCCCTCGTGCGTCAGACCCATGGATGATGAAGCCGCGCCGACTACTCACAGAAGCCGCCCTGCGTCGTGCGGACCTTGAACTCCTCGATCGTCTTGGGGTACGCGTCCAGCCCGCGCAGCTTGGACAGCCACGAGCCGCCGGGCGCCGCCATCGTCGAGAGTCCCCGCGCTGTCTTCCGTCCTCTCGCCGCTTCAAACGGTGCCACGTGCTCTGATGAATCAGTTTCGAGCGACCACATTTTCACGGCAAGTATCAATTATGACCGTGTAATCAAATACGAATCATACTAAATCTTACAATTTATATGTTGTTATCCCCTCCAGATTTCATACCTCTAAAATTACATTTTGAACTTCCAACACTTCAGCGGCACCGTAGCATGTCCAACGTCGCCGTCACTTCGGTGGCTTCTAGGTCGGCCCCCAGGAGACCTGGAGAGCTGAAACTTGCACGGTCGGGAGATCACATGGGGACCTCTCTCACGCCAACTCGGCGTCTCGATCCGGCCACCCATGCTTCAGCCATCCTCAAGTCTAGCGGCGGCGCCAGGCCAAATCCGAATTCGCCGTCACTACGATGGCTTCTAGGTCGGCCCCC
>JAADYF010001061.1:0-10317 GCA_023338175.1 Phytopythium delawarense
ATGCTCAAGTGGTTGCAGATCAACTGTCCAGATGCGACGTGCACAGTCAACGCGATGGATGCTGCCGCTGCGAACGGCCACCTGGAGGTTGTGTAGTTTCTTCACGAGAACCGTACCGAAGGGTGTTCAGTGGATGCCATGTACCAAGCTGCCCAGAATGGTCATCTGGCGGTCGTGGAGCTTCTTCATGCGAACCGCACCGAAGGATGTACGGTGAATGCCATGGACCAAACTGCTGAGAACGGTCACCTGGAGGTCGTCAAGTTTCTTCACGACAACCGAACAGAAGGATGTTCAACATACGCCATAGACAATGCTGCTGCGCATTGTCACCTTGCCGTTGTCGAGTGGCTGCACTTCAATCGAACAGAAGGATGTACGGCAAATGCAATGGACGGAGCAGCGATGCGCGGTCACTTGGACATCGTGAAATTTCTGCATACCCATCGAGCAGAAGGTTGCACAACTTGGGCGATGGACAACGTGTTCGACTTTAAAGTCCTGCTATGGCTGGATGAAAACCGCCGGGAGGGATTTACGAAGCATCTACTGCGGAACGCTGTCTCGAAAAGTGACTTGGAGATGCTATTGTGGCTCCGTGCCCGCGCGCCTGCCGAAATGTGGACGTCGAGTTTGGCATCGGATATGGTGTGGTACAACCAGGTCGAGATACTTGAGTGGTTCACTGATGACTATCCGGCGCTTGCCGACTTGAACACCCTGTTGTCCTCGTGGGGTCAAATGATATGGACGATTTGGGTCTGGCTGAAGCAGCGTTGTGATCCATAGTTTCACATCTTAAGCGACGAAGGGTGGCGACAGCGATACGTCTTTTTAGTGGAGGAGTGTGAGGCACTCATGCAGAAGCTGTCGGATGTCAAGGTCAAGACGCGAACGGTATTCGTATGCTTGCCTTTATCTCAATGTGAGGTCATCAGTGACCATTTGTCATCGCATGTACTGCACAACGAGCAGCAAGATGCAAAACTCGCGTCCAAGGAGATGAAGTCAGCGGGCAAGCTTGACCAAATCAAAGTGCAGGCTCGACCCTCCTATGATGTCGTGCGCATGGAGCACGAGGGCTACGGCTCGATCTGGCAAAAATCGAGGATAATGAGAAAGCCAAACCAGAGCGAGGTGCGCGCGCGTCAAGGCGAAATCACTTGAGGTTCTTCTTCAGCTCATCGATTGTTTGCCCGCTTTCCCGATCGTTCTTGCCCATATCTGTGGCATCAATATCATCCGATCCGGTAAGCTCCAAGCGCATAGAGTAGCTGGTCTTTGCCATGAGCGTACCGGACTCGAGCGGCGCGAGGTGCCTCTCTGAAATCTGCATCTGGGTCCCAAGATCGACTGCCATGGCCGCAAACTCTTCGCGAGAAACTGATTTGGGTAGTAGCTTGGAAGTTGTCGTTGCCGATGCAAGAGCAAGGAAGTGTCGTTGAAGTGCGCCTTGATGTATCATTTTGGGAACATCGCGCTCTGATGCGGAACGCCAGTCGTTTGCGCTCCTCGGGTCGCCACATCCTTTTAGTCTCGATCTGGGGCGCCACCGTGGCCACAGCTCGCACCGTGCACTCGTATCGAGGACGCCCAGCCCAGCCATCTCGTTCGCGCTTGAAGGCGTCAGCCGCGCCTCAAAGTCCCCCAATCAACAGCTGCCAGCAAGTCACAGCTTGATCCAGGCTGGCATTCCATGTGTACCACATGACGCACAGGAGGATTTGATGTCCACCACAACCAAATCTCAGTCTGCACGACAAGGGGTCGCGCCAATACTCGACAAGCAAGCTCAAGACACGCGATGGAGCTCGTGACGAGTGCGCGCGTCGTCTGCCAATCGAGACCGCAAGTAGACGCCCTTCCGCACGTCTGCGACCTCATCGCCTCGTGCCTCGCGCCGCCCACGTCCTGGACGGTTGAGACCGCGATCCTCCACGGCTGCGACCGCTTGGCCCTTCATCTGCTCAATGAACTCGCAGAAAACCCAGCGCTTCACTATTTGACGAAGCGGTTGCGTGCTCGGTGGTACCTGTCGGTGGCAGCGTCGGTGGGTGGCATTGCGCTGATGGAACACTTGGTGGAGCGATTCGGGTGCTGTGTTGATGACTCGGTCATCAAGGCGACAGTCCGGGGTGGTCACTTGGAGGCGCTGCAGTGGCTGTACGACCTTGCCCTGGCGAACATGTCCCCAGGAGAAGACGTCGAAGTTTTTGCGAAGAATGTTTTGCCTGATAGCAATATGGGCCTGGCGAGCAGGATCGGGAACCGAGAGATGCTTCAGTGGATGCAATCGGTCACCGGGAGAGTCTACGTCCTTCAGATTCTTCTAGAAGCGACCAGATATGGCCGTTTGCACGTCGTCGAGTGGGTCCTCCCAATGGCGAAAATGCCAATGACTAACGCGGCCAAATGGCACCTGACCGAGGCTGTCACGAAGAGCAGCAGTCTCGACGTCGCCAAGTTCCTACTCTCCAAGTCAATGCTGCTGCTCACTCCAGATCTGATGGACGGAACAGTGCAGCACAGTCGTGGACAACTGGAGCTGCTGCAGTGGATGTACGACAACGGCGGAGAAGGATGCACCTCTCGCGCTATCGATGACGCCGCAAGGAGAGGACACCTCGATGTTGTGGGGTGGCTGCACTCGAAGGGGGTCCGGCCTTCGCCATCCGCCATGGACGGCGCAGCTTGGAACGGCCACCTCGCGGTCGTCGAGTTCCTGCACGAGCACTGCGCCGAAGGGTGTACACTGGCTGCGTTCGCGTGCGCGGTGAACAATGACCATTTCGATGTAGCCCAGTATCTGTTCGAGCATCGCCACGAAGACTTCACCAACATATCGATCAACAAAGTGGCGGGCAAGGGTGGACTCGAGATGATCAAGTGGCTGCAGGCAAAGGTCTGAATGTGGAGTGCACTGTCGACGCGATGGACATCGCTGCTGCGAACGGTCACCTCAACGTTGTATCGTGGCTGCACTCCTATCGCAGTGAAGGATGCACGACGTCTGCCATGGATCAAGCTGCGGAGGACGGTCATTTGGAGGTTGTGCAGTTTCTTCACGAGAATCGTTCGGAAGGATGCACGACAAATGCCATGAATGAAGCTGCAGGAAACGGCCATATTGACGTGGTCAAGTGGCTGCACTACAATCGAACAGAAGGGTGTACGGCTGATGCGATGCTCTACGCAGCGAGAACCGGACAGTTGGAGATTGTCAAGTTCCTGCACTCCCATCGAACAGAAGGCTGCACGACCGCTGCAATGGACTGTGCGTGCGACTTGGAGATTCTGCAGTGATTGGGCGAGAATCGACGCGAGGGCTTCACTCAAAGCGCATTGTTGAACGCTATTGAGGAAGGCGATTTGGAGATGCTGCTGTGGCTCTACAAACGCTCGCCAGCCAAGATGTGGACACCACTGTTGGCGAAGAGAATGGTGGCGCACGCCCAGATTGAGATGCTGGAGTGGTTCTTCGATGCCACCCCAGAACTCGTTGACGCTCGCGCGCTGCAATTCTCACACACTCCGGAACTGTGGTGGGTCTGTAATTGGCTCAAGCGGCGTATCGCGAGTTGAGTCTGTCAAGCCGCGCAAACGCCGAGCACTGTTGCTTCATCGTGGGGTGTGTACGCATGCGAAGGTCAGAAGTGGCTCGTGCACGATGCAGTCGAAACCATCGAGCAAGCGTAAGAGACTTGTGCCCGGCTCGAAGCTATCGGTGTGATTGAAGAGCGCCAAGAGTCCAAGCGACGACAGTCCTCCGAGACACATCAGTGCCTTCGCTCGCCCAGTGAATGCAGACAATGCAACACCCCACGAAACTCTTGTAAATCGATTTCCCAATGACAGCATCAGTGCAGATTCCCGACAGGTGCTGCAGTTGAAGAACGAAAGCCTGTCCGGCAAAACTTCGTGCACAGTCGAGTTGATTGCGAATTGCGTGCTGCTGGGTGATGAAGATGTTGTCTCGACTGGTTGCGTTGCCGATGCCAATCAAATCCCATGCACTCACTGGCAAAGCCTTGTTCATCCACACACTGGAGGCAAGTGTCGAGCAAAAATACATGGCGTCAATGCCAATTCTCGGCTCGCACCCGCTATAACACATAGAACTCAAGAAAATATTTCCAAATCAGTAAATATTTGAATTTTAGGAACTCTTAATGATGATATTCACCGTTATATAATACTCATTTGGACATTTCTATTTTCCGCTTGAACTCGAGGGAGAAGAACATCGCCGCGATAACCACCTCGAGAAAGCACTCGGCCCGATCCATCCGCCGGCGCTAAATATACCTCCGCGCGCGCCTTGGCGCCGCTCTCCGCCTTCGCCGCCTGTCAGAGCTCAAGTCACCGCGCTGCTGCATCCCCAGCGACAGCGTCCGACACCCGCCGACAGCCGCAGCGCCTCCCGAGAATGAACAGGAACCCGTTCGACGTGCGTCGCCTTGGGATGTCCTTGTTGTCGCTGTAATGGCGTCTGACGCCGTGCTGTGGCCTACAGGACCCGTCGGTGCTGCGTGTGTCGTCTCCTACCCCACCGCCTCCTCTCGACCCGTCCCGGGTGCGTCTCGCCTGGTAGTGGGCCGCTATGCTCCGTCTAGTGCTGACGAGTAGGCGGTGATGATGTAGCTGGCGCCGCCGCCGCAGACCGTGACGCCCATGGGCACCGCCCCGCAGTACGGCCAGCCGACGGGCGCGACGATGGTCAAGCCGGCCAACCACCAGAACCTCATGGACGAGATCGGCAACTCGTACGCGACGAGTCTTCAGCATCCGTGGCAGCAGGTCGGAGAGTCTCACGATTTCTCCATTGAATACGTAGCATCAAGGCGACCAACAGCACGACCATCATGCGTGTGATGCGCACCGTGAACCTGATCCTGGCCACCGCCACGGTCGTCGCGGGCCTGCTCGCGTGGATCATGGGCTACGTGTCGAGCTTCCAGAAGGTCATCGCCGGCATCTACATCATGTACGTCGTGGCTGCTGCTCTCCATTGGCAGTGGCTGCCGACGCTAATCGCGAAAGCTATTCTTCCTCTCCATTACAGCATGTTCGGCGCGCTCTTGCTGCTGTTTGAGCTGCGCACGGAGAAGATCGACTTGGTGCTGCGCACGAACTTTGGATTCATGTACGACAACCGCACGCGCACCGCCTTCCTCGTCTTGTAAGTGGTTCATCGCTGGACTTTGGGCTTGATATCATCACGGACTCACCACGTCGCATTCGTCTACAGCATCGCGATCTGGCCGCTGTCCATGGGCAACTTCTGGCTCACGATCCTGGACGCCGTGCTGCTCTTCATCAACGCCTTCTTCAACTACTTTGTCATCTCGCAGGTCAGGCAGGAGGACGCGACGCCTCGTGGTTTCTCATCCCGGTGACGACACTAACGCGGATGCTTGACTTGGGACTCCCTTTGCAGCACCCTAGCTTCTCCCAGAACCCGACGGTGTACGACGTGAACGAGGTGCGCGTGGACACCGGCAACGACAACGGCGGCTTCGAGAACAATGGCTACAACAACAACGGCGGCTACGTCCCCACCCAGCAGATCTGAGCACTCGTCGATGGCCTCGACGTCTTTCTCAATCACCAGGCGAGAGAGAGAGAGCTACATGAAGGGCAAGAAGAGAGAGAACGAGAGTGATACTTATCCCATTTATGACAAATGCCATTCATTTTCAACCGACGTTGATATATGACAGATACGAGGTTTTGCCCAGTCGTTATCCCAGTTCCAAGTTTTCGTAGTACCGTTAACGACGTAAAATAGTGTACTATTACCCATTTGCCTTACTCGCTCCTTTTGCAGTCCATACAATCCAGTCGTACCCTACACGACAGCCGCGAACGCCCTCGGCATCACCAACGACCGGCCGTCGGAGACTCTGGCAAAATGCTGCACGACGACCTCCAGCGCGCGTCTCCGGCGTCTCCGTGCGCGTCCCCCACGCCTCTTCCAGCCGCGCCGAGCCCCTCATCAGATGCGCCTGCTTCTCCTTCCGCTTCCCTGGCCGAGCCGTCAGCGGACGCGCCCGTGAAGCGCAGCAAGTACGAAAAGAAGAAGGCTCGCATCCAGCGACGCAAAGCGGCGGCGGCGCTGGCGGCTGCAGAGGCCGCCGCGGCGCTGGAGAGACCGCTGGCCATCTCCAGGAGCTGCCCGCCCTGGATATCGACGCCCGAGCTGCTGGCGCGCGTGAACGACCGCGCGCTGCCGCTGCCCGACCGGTGCGTTCGGCTTGACATGAGTGCCAAGAGGAGGCGTCCAGAAGTAATTGACGCGCGTGTACATGTGCTCCAACAGCCTGGGCGAGGAGGTGGCAGCCTTCGCCGCATACTCGCAGCGCGTAGTGGACGCGACACGACCGCCCATCGATGCGGCCATCGAGCAGATCGCGCGCTGCGTGGCCGCCATCTGGCCGCAAGCGCGCGTCACGCGCTTCGGGTCGTTCGCCACGGGGCTCTGGCTGCCGTCCAGCGACGTCGACGTGGTCGTCATGGACGTGCTCCCGGCGTCAGACACCGCGTCGGAAGCGTTGGCGAGCAGTAGCAGCACTGAGGCGGGCGGGGCGAGCAACAGCAGCAGTCCGAGCGCCTCAACTACGAGGAAAGCGCCGCAGCTGACCGACGTGCAGGCGCTCGAGGCGATCGCCAGCGGGCTGCGCGGCCAGAGCGACTGGGTCGCGCGCATCGACGTGGTGCGCAGCGCCAAGGTGCCCGTGGCCAAGCTCGAGCTGCGCGGCGGGCGGCGCGTGGACATCTCAATCGAGAACAGCCACACGCGGCGCGGCGTCGAGGCCAGCGAGCTCGTGAGCGCCTACTCGGCGTCGTTGCCCGAGCTGCAGTCCATCGTGTTCGTGCTCAAGCAGTTCCTGCGCGAGAAGGCGCTGAACGACGCCTTCACGGGCGGGCTCAGCTCGTACGCCGTCACGCTCATGACCGTCTTCCTGCTCCAGCAGATGCACCCGGTCGAGGAGTCGCCCTCACCGTCGGCAGCAAACCCCGCTGCTCCTGTTAAGAAGAGCAAGAGCAAGCAGACCAGCGCAGCGATGCCGACCATGACCAGCGCGCAGCACCGGCGGCTGGGCGACGCGCTGCTCGAGTTCGTCGAGTACTACGGGCTGCACTTCTGCTACGCCAACACGGGCATCTCGCTGCGGCCCGAGGCCTTCGGCGCGTACCTGCTCATGGGCCCCATGATGATGATGGGCATGATGCCGCAGCTCGTGGTCGACGACCCCGTGTACGCCGCAGGCCAGCACAACGCCGCCGCGGGTGCCTTCGCCATCGCGCGCGTCGTCGCCGCGCTCGAGAACGCACACTACGCGCTGCGCTTCCACCGCGCCACGCGCTTCACGCCGACGCCGCTGTGCCAGTTACTGCATTGGTCGGGCCACGCGACCGGCAAGCCGACGCAGACGCAGGCTCCGTCCGCGAGCTCGTGAGCAACTGGCAGTGGAAAGCCATTGGGAATATAGTCACTATCCTATTTATCGAGCTTGCGGCAATGCTACGTCTCGACTCGCTGCTTCAGCCAGCTCCACACCCACCAGGTTTGCATGTTGCACAACATCAACAGCTCGTGCGGGTCGAAGAGTGACGGGAAGACATCCGCGAACCATTCCAGTGCTTCAACACGGCCGTTCTCTACCAGACGCGTTGGCAGTATCGACGTCCACATCTCGGCTGGTGCGTGCTCGGAGAGCCATACGAGCATCTCCACGTCGCCTTTCACGGCGGCATTGAAGAGCGCGCGCTCTGTGAAACCCTCGTGGCGATTCTCGCCCAGCCACCGAAGAATCTCCACGTTGCAGGCGTTGTCCATTGCTTTGGTCGTGCATCCTTCGCTTCGATTGGAGTGCAGGAATCTCAGGGTCTCCAAGTGGCCTCGCTTTGCTGCCTTGTCCATCGCCTTGGTCGTGCAGCCCTCGGTCCGATTGAAGTGCAGCCACTTGATCACATCAAGGTGGCCGTTTTGCGCAGCTCGGTCGATGGCATGCGTTGTACATCCTTCCGTGCGGTTGGAGTGAAGAAACTGGACAATGTCCAGGTGGCCGTTTATTGCAGCGTAGTCCATTGCGCGTGCTGAGTACTCTGCATCCGAGTAGCTCGTTTGCAACCACTGGAGAGTCTCGAAGCCGCCTGTTCTCGCCACTTCATCGACAGAAATCCTCGTGCAGTCTCCGCGTCGATGCTCAAAGAGGTACTGCGCGACGTCAACGTGGTTGTTATGCACCGCGGACTTGAATGCGAGGTGCGTGCAGCCTTCGGAACGGTTCTCGTGCAGGAACTTGACAACTTCGAGGTGGCCGTTCCCTGCCGCGCTATCCATCGCACTGGTTGAACCGCTGAGTCCCTTCGAGAACAACCAATGCAACACGTCAAGGCGCCCATTGCTCGCGGCATGATCAACCGCGAGATGAGTGCATCCTTCTCCGCCGTTGTCGTACATCCACTGCAGCAGCTCTAGCTGTCCGTTAGCGAGAACCGTTGCGTCCATCACCGAAGGCGTGAGCAGCAGCATGGACTTGGACTGCAGGAACTCGATGACATCAATGTGGGCACCACCCATGACATCTAGAGCAAGGAAGTAGCTGGCCCAGCTGGAGATTGTCGTCTTCACCATGGGGAGAACCCACTCGATAACGCGCAGTTGCCCACGCGCGGCCGCTGCTCGAAGAATCAGGTTTGCACTGTCATCCCCGACGCCTGT
This sequence comes from Phytopythium delawarense, assembly GCA_023338175.1. Classification (NCBI taxonomy): domain Eukaryota; phylum Oomycota; class Peronosporomycetes; order Pythiales; family Pythiaceae; genus Phytopythium; species Phytopythium delawarense. Next base: position 8,729 of record JAADYF010001061.1, read on the forward strand.
GTGCATCCACTGAAGCATCTCAAGGGGACCAATCTCACCCGCCAGTACCAAGTAGTCGTCCTGGAAGACATTCTTCTTGAACGTGTCGACATCTTGGTCTGGAGCTAGCGCTCGGTCGAACAGCCACTTGAGCGCTTCCAATTGTCCGCCCTTGACCGCCTTATAGATCGCATAGTCATCGGCGCAGCACTCGAACCGCTCCATCAGATGCTCCAACAGCGCGATGTCACCCAGTGTAGCAGCCATTGACAGGTACCGTCGTGCTCGCGATCGCTTGGCCAAGGGGTGGAGCGCTGGATTGTTTGCGAGTTCACCAAGTAGATGCCGAGCCAGATACTTGCAACCGTGGTGGATCGCATCCTCAACCGTCCACGAGTCCTGAGGCGCGAGGAACGAGGCGATGAGCGCGCCTATGTGTGGGATGGCGGCCACCACCGGCCTGGAGCGACACACGACGCGCGCACTCGCCACGACCTCCATTTGGTTCTCCGCAGCACGACGGACGTTCGGCAGGAGCGCGAATGAGCCGAGAGACTCTGCTGGTGAGAGATCTCAGCATGTGAGTGTAGGTCGACGAAAGAGGTGCCGAGAAGTGTGACCAACCCAACCGCGCCATCGTTGGCAACAAGATGGAGATCGTGACGAGCGCGCGCCTGGTGTGTCGCTCCAAGCCGGAGGTGGCCGCCATCCCGCCAGTAGGCGACCTCATCGCCTCGTTCCTCGCGCCTCCGGCCTCATGGACGGTCGAAAGAGCGATCCAGCGAGGCTGCAAGCACCTGGTTCGGCACCTCCTCGACGAACTCGAAGGCGACCCATCGATCCACCACCTCATCAAGCGCTCGCGTGCACGGAAGTACTTGTCAGAAGCTGCTGCGGTGGGCGATATCGTGCTGCTGGAGCACCTGGTGGCGCGATTCGGGTGCTGCATCGACGATTGTGCCATCTCCCAGGCTGTCAGAGTTGGTCAACTGGAGGCGCTGCAGTGGGTGTACGACCGCGCGCTAGCTAGCCTGGCTCCAGGTCAAGACGTCGACTTGTTCAAGAAGAACGCCTTCCACGAGGACTACTTGATTGTGGCTGGTAAGAATGGCCACTTGGAGATGTTGAAGTGGATGCGAAGCGTCCTCGGGAGCGTGTCTGCGAACAGAATTCTTCGAGGAGCAACCAGGCAGGGCCACTTGCACATCGTCGAGTGGGTCTTCCCGATGGTGGAAATGCCCATGTCCGCCTTGAACAGCTCGTTCCTTGTTGAAGATGCAATGCGTGGTGGCTACCTCAACATCACCAAGTTCCTGCACTCCAAGGGTACGCTGACGCTCACATCGAGCACAATGGACGGATTGGTATTTTATGGTGGACAACTCGAGCTCCTGCAGTGGATAGACGACAACGGCGGAGGAGGATGCACTTCTCGAGCAATTGGTGACGCTGCAAGACATGGTCGCCTCGACGTGTTGCAGTGGTTGCTCTCAAAGGGACTCGACTGCTCGACTCGCGCCATGGGTGAGGCAGCTGGGAACGGCCACCTCGATGTTGTCAAGTTCCTGCACGAGAAGAACCGATCTGAAGGCTTTACACACACCGCGTTC
>JAADYF010001062.1:0-10307 GCA_023338175.1 Phytopythium delawarense
CACGCAGATGGTTTCGGACGGTCGTCACGTACCAACGTAGAGCGGCAAAAACAAAGGAATATTCCCTGTTTGGTTGTCTGGGAGCGCTCGGATCTTCGCGGCCTCCGCACCAGACACATCTCTGGACAGTCGTGCCGGCGCAACATACACCTTTTTCGGGTGCGGAACAACGCGAGCGGCTAGTCGGGTTGCCATTGTGTTGGTGGCCACTCTTGTCGCGTTGTCCGTCGATATCACAGGGACCAGTTCTCAACGGGCGGCGCTAATGCCCGCGAACGGGGCACGGTCGATGAACGCGCAGATCTCCGGCGTCCAATGGCCGAGGCGGACCCTTGCAAGCCACTCACCCTAGTCGGGGTCGTTCCGGAAGCGCATGTTCTCCCTCAGATAGACGACCATCGCAATCGACCGGTACAGCCGGCTCGCGCTCTCCTGGATTCCAGTGAAAGGTTTTGACGCCGTCGACGTCTTGAACATCGCAGTCCCGCGAACAGTCAGGAGTTGACAGTAGTCAAACATCAGCACTGTGATCAAGCCCCCGAATGGTTCATTGCTCTCCTTCACGCGCCGGAGCGCCTCCTCCCAAAGCCCAAACAGCGTCAATCCATCATGGACAGCTCGTCGGCAACGACACTCACGATCGGATCCCATTGGTGCAGCATGTCGTCGTTAGGGTTTTGAATGTGGCTCGGCAGTCTCGTTTGGTTGATTTCAAGGCCGACCGAGCTGTGCATGGTCAGCCCTCCGAGGCCCACTGCTGCAATGCCTGTCGAAGCGGTCACCATGACGCAGTCCGGGCGCGTCCACGAGCAAACTAGACTCCGCACCACGTCGACGATTCGCGACTTCCCGGTTCCAGCGGCGCCAGTGATGATCAACGGACTGTCGTTGAAGCAGCTCCCTCGCGACGTGTCCAACGGGGCATTCGTGATTCGGTGCAGCAGCGGCAAACAAACGCGAGCGAACGCCATGTGCAGCAGGGTGTTCAACTCGTGGTAGCGCGACACTTGGTTGATCGTCGCGTACAGGGGCATCGGACGTTCGCAGCGCGTGCGGTCGACGCCAGCCAGGTCCTCGATCGCGCGCTGCAGCACCTTGACCGTGATTTCCGTCGTTTCGTCCGCCGCCGCGAGACTTACGGCGGCAGGGTTACTGTCGCTTTCGACCGCACTGGCATCTTCGAACCGCTGAACGTCTTTCTTGACCACTGACGAGTCACGAACTAGAAGTCACTCGGACTCGTCGACAGGGAGCTCCGCTCGCTCAACGCAACTCTCAAGCACTTGCCGCATTAAAACCATCTCTTCGTCGCACTCGTCAGCGCCGTCGTACACCTCCGCTGCGCCATCTCCAGAAATCGACATGTCCTCTTCTGGCTCGGCTGCGTAAATGTCTGCCGGAACAGTGACGAGGTCGTGAACGCGCGTCTGCCTTGCCTCGTCTTGTTCTCGTGCCACATGCTGTTACACGTCAGTGTCGTTGAACACGTCGTCGCTGCCCACCTCACGAAGGCGCGCTCGGTACTCACTCGCGGATTCGAGGCACAGGTAGAACTGTTGGTGGAATTCCAACGCTCGCCGAACTTTTAGGTTCGCCGTCGGGTTCCACTGTCGGTGGTGCTGCAACGCCGACCCGCTTGCGTCCAGGAACTGCGTCGGCGTCCGAAATGAGCAGTACAACAACGCCTCCATGCGACAGTACGTTTCCGTCTCCTCCCCGTAGCCTTGAGCGCCGAAGTGCCGTGCGTCTGGAAGCCTTGGCCCGACGATCTTCGGGACTTGAGGATAGTCCAGCTTTTTAAGGCCGTGCTCTCTCACATGACAAGCCAGCTCAGCGGGGTCGTCGCACCGGAAGCAGCACGGCGACGCGTCCAGGTCGGTGTCCGCGCTGCTGTGGCGAAACCAGGCGCAGAAGTCGTACCAGCACCAACGCTTCAGACATCGCGGTCGCGCAATGTATTTGCGGATCGATGTGTCGGTGAACAGCTGTTGCTGCCTTGAGACCACGGTCGCTTGCACGTCCTCATTTGCCATGATGCTGAGCCCTTCTGTCAGTGCAAGTCTCTCGAACGCGCAACTGAACTTGGCTGCGCCGTCTTCGAACAGGATTGCAGTTTCGAGCGGCCCTTCAATCTCCATCACCCCCGAAGTTGAGTATGCCAGCGACATCAACCGCCCGAGTCCCAGTGAGGACTCTGTCCTGCCACTCAGCGACGCTTGCTCTCGCTCGAGCCGCCGCTTGAACGCCAGCTCCACGACAGCCACATTGTCCATGACGCTTTGCTGTTTTGTCGCGTACTGCATCGCGTAGAGGGACGCCTGGAGGCTGTTCCCTGTCCAGAGAAGACGCGCGTCCATATTGAAGTGCAGCACCTTCCTCCACAGTGGGATGTACGGGTTGCCCATCTGGCGCTCGAAAACCATCTCGTTCGCCTCGGTGAACTTGGTCGCCTCGGTTAGCTCACGGAAAAAGTTGTAGCGGCACTTGGTCCCTGCACGGCCCTTCACACATGAGTGCGTGTGCTCGTACGCGTGGATTTGGTCCTTCAACAGCAGTCTGCTCAGCTGGACGTCGGCAGTAGCTAGGTCCTCCGACACGCCGCCGAACCGCAGTCGGATCTCTTCGACTGCTTCGGGGGTGCTAACGGCGCGGTGCTCCGCGTCCAAGCCCCGCCACTTTCGGTCAATGACCCTCGCCGACACTTCCGGGTCCGCGAACTCGACACCGCACTGAGAGCAGACCGCTACCTTTGGCGCTGGCGTCGACGACCGCAGCAGGTTCTTGTACTTCGCGGGGATGTCGAGCGGACAAAGCGCACCGTTGCACTCGCCGCGTGGGCAGTCGACATGCTCGACGTCGTTGAAAACTGGCAGCTGCGCCGCGAAGATAGACGCACTGAACTCCTCGAACTTCTTCTTGAGGTCGTCCGAGGTGAGCAGTTCCTCCCAGTCGCTCTTCGTCCTGGGGACTCTCGCCACCCACGCGACGCCGTGGTGGTGAATTCGGAGGCGCAGCTGCTGCTCAAGCGCGTAAAACAGCGCCTCGATGAAGCCGAACATGCCCGGCTGGGCCCGAGGGCGGTTCGCGTCCGAGTCCCAGCCAAAAAGAACGTCGATCAGCAATCACGCGCACAAGCGGTAGTACTGCGTCTGCACGACCATGTTAGAGCCCACGAGCTTGGACATCGCTGGGTCCGTTGGCATGTTCAGCACCGTGCACTCCGAGAGCTCGTCCGGCCGGCCGGAAGGCAGGTCCTGGCCGGTCCAGAAGGCTACTGCAATCGAGCCGTTCGGGTTCGGCGTCAGCGTCCAAAACACCGACGGCGCACCGTACATGATTGACATGGCTTTGACTTTCCGCTGGAACGCGTCCCGTTCTTCGTTGCTGCCCCACATTTTCGCCGCTGACGTGTGGATTGTCTTGATCACATCGGCGGCCAGTGGAGTCTCCTGCCGGCGCTGCTTCCCCAAACGCCACTTTTGGCGTTGGTCCGCGCGATTCTCCATGGCATTCTTCAGCTGCTGCCGCGTCACTTTCATCGCCTTCCAGGTCATCGTAGGGTCCTGGCCGACCCGGACGAACACGCTGCTCTTCACACGCAGGCGGGCGAGGTAGTCGAACATCATCAACTTGAACATGGGGTCGGTGGCGAAGCGCCTCGTGCTCAGGTTCAGGTAGTGCAGCACAATCTCCCGTTTGCTGTACCGGTGGTATCGCTGGCTCGAGAACCCGCCGATCCCAAACGGCAGCAGGTGCGGGAACAGCCTTTCCATGAAGGCCAGGTGGTTCTCTTGGAGAAGCGAGGTCGACCGCCGCATAATGTACGTGGACGCGTCCCCGGTCAGGTTCTCGAACGCGTGGCACATCCGACCCTCCTCTCGCGGGTGGATGGCCGTCTCTAGCAGGGCTGTCTGCGTCTCCAGCACCGTGGTTTCGCACTCGGGGCTGCCGTGGGGCTCGTCGGGCTCTGCCACAGACACCTGTCGAGCCCGCGCCTGCGTAATCAAGTCGTCCACGTCGTCACTGCCCGGGACCTGCGTCGTGAACGCCTCGCGCGGAGCGGCGCCGTCGTAAAACCCCGAGTTGCTCTTGACGCTCGCGTACAGCGGGTTCACACGTTTCATCAGCTCATGCAGTCGGAAGACCACTCCTCCGTCGCACTGGTGCTGGCGGCTGAGAACCACTTGCTGCTGAGTCGTCATCGGGCCGGCTAGCACAACCTGGAAGTTTTCCTGCCGCGGCACGTTCGGCACACGGCTCGCCGCGGTGGCACTTCGGTTGTCCCAACAGAGCAAGTGGCTGCGCAGCATCTTGCCCGGGCCGCCGTATACGACATTCATGACGCCTCGCACTTGCGTGAGGCTGACTGCTTGCCGCTCGACATCCGTCGCCGAGTCAATCTCCGCGAACGTGCCACCAACGAAGCAGTCGGCAATCGCAAAGCGCGGCGGCTTCGCTCGCTTGCTGCCATGACCGCCGTTCAGCTCAAGCGCCGCTTGCGTAGCCTGCAGATGGCGGAGCGCCTCGGTCGACATCCACACATGAACTCGTCCTTGCACGACCTCGCACTCACGAGGGGACAGCAGCATGCCTCTCAGGCGCGCATCAATTGAGGAGCAGTCGTAGCAGCTCTGGACTGCCCGGGTCGCCCAAGCCTTCGGTGCCAGTACTTTCCGCATAGCCGAGAGCGGCAAGTCGCTCACGGCGACACAGCTCGCCTCCGAGCGGAAAACCAACACGTCTGTTACCGCGCATGCCTTGCGCTCCACCGCGGCATCGTTGACGTGCTCTTGGACCTGGCGCTCGATGCGGCTGCTCGCTTCCTGCTTCAGCGGCTTGAACGTTGCTGACCGGTTGATTTCTTGAAGGTCCGTGTACGGCAGCCACTGTCCTGGGTCCTCTGTTCGAGCATGCCTCGTTCACAACAGCGCACCGCTTACCGGCAGAGCGCGCGTTCGCGCAAGATACATTACCTGTCGAAACGCAGTCGTGGCCAGTCCGTCGCGCGCACTTTGCCTTGGTTCGCAGTCGGAGGGTGTCTACTGGAGGACGCCGCGCAAGCGCTTCGAGGCGACACGTCGCTCGCGCATCGATCAAGCCCGATCGCACTTGGTGCTCGCTGGTCCACTGCACTGACACGCTGTCCGTCAGCCGACGAAGAGCGACTTGCATCTGCCTGCTCATGACCGCCCTCCTTCGCCCGCTTTTCTTCTCTCTCACTCTCCCTCACTTTCGCGCTCTCCATTCCTTGGCGCACTCGAATCCGAGTCAAACACCCTCACTACTCACCGCCGTGTCCCCGCGTGGACCAGGCGAGACAGGGCCGTCCTCGGGACAGGTCAGGCTTCGCTGCGAGCGCTCCAATTACCCATCCAAAAGACTTGCTGTTGGGCTAAGCGAGCGCTAATCAAGCGCGCAAGTCCCCGCGAAGCAGCCGCAGACGTGCTCTCGGTCTCGCTCAGCGCCAGGTGCGGCTCGCCGCCAGCGACGCCCGCGGACCACTGCTCTATCGAGCGTCATTCTTGCAGGTTGCCAAGCGAGCGCGCTCGGAGAGATGGCGACGCGTGGGTACCGGCGCTTCACCTTGGAGGAAAAGATCCAGATGGTCGAAGAGATCCGAGCCATGTCAGCTCGCGAGGCCGCCCACAAGCTCGGTGTAAGTCGCGCAAGCATCACTACGTGGCGCGCTCAAGAGGCCAACCTCCGCGACAGGCCTCGGCGAAGCCGGCGAGTGGCGGCTTCCCCGCGCACGTCGTCCACACCCGACGGCACCGGCTCCACGTGTTCGACGCTGGAGCGCCAGCGTTTGCTTGGCGCCTCGAGCGGTGGCGCCGACGCCAACGCGCCCGGTCCTGTCGAGTGCGGCATCGGCGGCCACTCCGAGCAGACCGCCCAATCAGCCGCTCGCGGGTCTGCAGACGCGAGTCGAGGCAGGCCAGCCAGCGACCAAGCTCCGTCCGCCGACGCACAGCCGCCGCCGAGTCGTGTGTCCGAGCCGGCGCAAGACCGCGCGAGCCCGCAGTCCGCTGAACGCTCCGAGCTCGACTCGCCGACCGAAGCTCCAGTGGCCTCACCTCAGACGCCACCGTCGCCGCCGTGCACGGCCGATTTCCTGCTCGTCGGCTACCGAGGCCAGCGCGGCACCGTTGCCGACGTCGAAGCGCAGCGCGTTTTCTCGCTGCTCGCAACAGACGCCACGACCGCCGCGCTCGAGTGCAAGACGACCGGCTACCCGCGCCTCCACAACGTCATGAGCGCGGTCGAGAACGACGAAATCGACTTTGGGATCTCGGACGCGGGCGCGCTCCTTTCTTGCGTGGGCGCGGAGCTTCTGTCCTCGTTCGCGTCTCGGCCGCTCAAGATCGTAGCGGAGACCGTCGGCGAGAGCGACCTGTGCTTCTGCGCGCTGCGCGGCACGCATCTGTTGGACTGCGACACGATCATCGCCGGGTACGAGGACCTGGCCCGGTGCGAGGCGAGCATCGCGCGTCATGACCGGCAGCGCCGAGCGCCGCTCTACCGCCAGATCGCCTGGGACAGCGCCAGCGCCTACGCCACCGTGCGCGACGAAGACGCAACGAACATCGTCGTCATCGCGACCACGCAAGCCGCCTGTGCGCACAGGCTCGTCGTCCTTGAGGAGCGGATCGACGACGGGAAGCCCGTGGTCCACTTGATTCTCGCACGGCTGACCGACAGCGCGCTGCAGCTGCGCGAGGAAGCGCACGTGCCGGTCAGTGGCCCGGCCACGACGCTGCTGGCCGGCGTCCAAAACCGACCCGACTGGCTGCTCAAGCTCACGACGGTCTTCGCCGACCTCGGGCTCGACGTTCTCCGCATCACGAGCCGCCCGGCCGTGCTGGCTCCGTCAGTATACGTCGTGTGCCTTTCTGCGACGGACTCGTCGAGCCCTCCGGGCTGCGCTGCATTAGCACTCATCCGCCCACGATTGCTCGTTTTGTTTTCTGTGCTCGCGGCAACAAGGCTCCACGGCCACCTCGTGCTGCTTACGTTTCGGGCGAGCGTCGACGCCGCTGTGAACACCCAGGTACTCAGTCGCCTGCATGCTGTTGCGAAGTGGGTCAACACGCTGGGCACGTACTACACGTACGGTCGACAAGCGCGTGAGCCAGGCAGCTAGCGCGGAGGACCGTGCAGCAAGTAAGCAAGGTGGACAGCGCACAGCAAAGCAGCAAAGCAAGCAGGCCGCAAGCGACGACGAAGACCCAGCCACGGCTTTCCTATATATAAGATCCACACGCGCACACGTGTCAGTCTTGTCGGTTTGGTTTTCTCGTTGTGCGCTCCTGGCTCTGGAGGCGCGTGGCGAGCTGCGGGCGCCCTTTCTTACTTGCCTTGCTTGGCCTTGCCATTCTCGTTCGCGGCTCTCTCTCTCTCTCTCTCTTTGCTTGCTGTTGCCCAGGGCTCCACGGCGTTGCGTTCGTTCATCCAAATACAAAGATGCCGCGCGCCGGACGCGCACCATGGTGGCTGTGTGTGGTGGTGGCAGTGTGGATGGCTTTTTTTTCATGGCACTTGCTTTTTGTATGCTGTGCCACTTTCCGAATGCAAGGTGGTCTCTGGACCTCATTTTCGGGCAAGAAATTGGGTCTTTTTCAGGACAAATCCGATTCTCGAGCTGTAACCGGGCAAGGAATTTGCTCGGTCACAAAGCGTACATGTGCGCTTTGTATGAGGAAGCCTTAGAATTACGTTAATCTTTGTGATAATCACAAAGAATAAAACGGTAAAATCAAGTGTGTGCTTTCTAGCAAAATGAGAACTGAATTGAATGTGTTTACTGCCCGCCGGCCTCTGCCGGACGGGCGCAAGGTCCCAAACCTCTATCTAACTATATATATGCAGTGTGGGAGGATCACGTGGTTGGACGTGAGAGCCTCACGTGAAAAGAGTTGCTTTGATTGGTGGATATTCCTCCTTTTCCACCAATCAGGGAGCCGAGAGCGCACGGACAGCCAACGGGTGGCTGTCCGGAAATATACTGGACTTGTGTGCGTGTACACAAGTCAGACAGGGACCTTCAGTCTTTAGTGCGACGTACACTATTGACTCCAGAGTACGGGTTCACGGTACTCTCTGTAGCTTGGCGACGTACCCTGGGTACGCCGCGTGTAACCCTGTTACATTAAAGCCTGGTGTATTATTTTTCCAACGTTCGTCGTGTTCCTCCCTGACCATCCCTGCATGTGTTTCAATATTAATCTCTTCCATCTGTAAACATACCAAAGGGGGCCCTATTGCCAAACTCCATAAGAACGGTTCAGCAAAGAGTCGCAGCTGCTGACTCAAGTAGGCGAGCGACGCTCGATGACTTGAGTCACACACGCAGACTTGCTTCAAGAGAGTCCACACATCACAGCTCGTTCCCTTGCGCTCGCTGAGCCAGTTATCCCGCTTTTGTGCAACTTTATCCTTTGAATACTTGCCCGAAAATGGGTTCGCCATGGTAATCGTTTCTATGTTCATCAGCCCAAACAAGTTCACAGCAAACTTGAATCAGTGGTAGGTAAAATAAAGAAGCTGATACAAATTAGTATTGCATTTTGCTTCAGCATGCACTACACCATTCCCCGGCCAATGTGCAAAGTTTCCAGACCAAAGTGGAAACGCGATAAGGACAGGCCAAAATTGACGACCAAGAAAGGACATTTCCCAAGCAAGCAAAATTTGCTCATCACTCTTTCCAACCAAACTGACAAGCTGCAAACACAACCATTTTGGGGGTGTAATTACAGTTGTCAAACGTTCGAATGGACACAGGAGAACCAAGGAATTGATGGATAAGAATTCGAGGCACATGAGGCCACATTCCTGTATTCAAATCCACATTTCCGCGTTGCCCGCCACCCCGTCACCTCCCTCGAAGACGTTTGCGATCGACCGCCAGCTCACCAAAGAGCGTGTCGTTCGCGTGGCTCGAAGTGGTGGGGACTGGTGGCTGGCGACCATCCACAACGGCGTTTCCAACGCTACTGCCCGCCGGGCAATCCTGGGCGATGGGACACCAACGAAGCAGCGTGGCGGCGTGCGTTAGTCCACCGTCAAGATTACGGTGGACGTCATGTGCAAGCTCGAGGAGTACCTGGACCAGGACTGCTGGCTGACGCTCGAGGACGTGTGCGGCCACTTCAGCGACATGGGTGTGGCGATGAGCACGTCATGCGTCCACCGAGCGCTATAGGGCATGCTGTACAGCACGAAAAAGCTCAGGATCGAGAAGGCGACGATGAACATGACGGTGAATAAGGACAAGCCCAAGACGTTTGCAACCAAGCTGAACGAGCACATCGCACGCGGCAACATGATCGTCTACCAGGACGAGACCAACTTCAACCTGTACCTGTCGCGGACGGAGGGGTGGTCGCGCGTGGGCGACCGTGCTGTCGTCCATCTCCCGCCGCCCGAGGGCCAAAACCTGCTTGTGTAGGCTGGCATTTCGCCTGGGACTGGCGTAGTGCTACTGCGGGCTCACGAGGGGTCGATGAAGAAGGTGGAGAACGCACGCTTCATCTTGGACCTGTTAGTGGCCGCTCTGCACACGGCCGAGTACAGTGAGCTCAGCCGTCGAACAAGATCGTCATCGTGACAGACAACGCGCCCGCCCACAGTGGCGAGAAGGATCTGGGGCGTCCCAATCTTGACGCCAACGGCATCATGAACGGCAGCATGCTTGTAGTCCTGCGCCTGGCGCCAAACAATCCAACGCTGAATCCGATCGAGGGTTGCTGGAATGTGCTAACGGCGAAGATACGTCGCTTTATGGCGCCCATAAAGGGGAAGTTTTTGGTTCGAGGTGGCTATGACACGTTTACCACCCACCGGCTTGCACTGATAAAGGAGGGGGTCGAGGTCATCTGGCATTCATTGGCTCAGCATTTGGTTTGGCGCATGGAACGCCATTGCCTCAAGGCGTGCATTGATGCAGCGCGGTGAGGACATGGTGCTAGCGAATTTATAGTTTCGTAATTTGATCACTTTGGTTCAAAATTGATATGGGCAAATTAAACTCTCATGAAAATTGCATATTTTGTATTGCATAAAATTCACAATTTAAATACCAAAACCTTGGTATCACTTCGGTCTGAAAATTTGCAATTTGGCCGGATAATCGTGTACACCATCCGACAGACCCATTGACACTACTCAGGACCGCGCGGACGCTCGGTCCGGCCGCCAGGCCCGTCGCGACCGGCTGTCTGGACAGCCATGGCAACGAACTCGCCGAGTCGAGAGACTCAGCTCATCTCTCGTCCGCGACCGGGATGGCTCAAATTGGCAGCGTGACA
>JAADYF010001063.1:0-10302 GCA_023338175.1 Phytopythium delawarense
GTGGCGAGGAGTACACGTCCAGGACGTGCTCCGCATGCGGCGCGCAGAACCACGCGCTCGGCGCCAGCTCCGTGTTCCAGTGCGGTGCATGCGGCGCCCACGCCGACCGCGACGTGAACGCTGCGCGCAATATTTTCATCAAGAACTGGCAGATGCTGCGGTAATTATGCCGCGCGCTGCCTAGCGGTGCGCATTCACCGCGGAGACCTGCCAGCCTCGACTGCTGTTGAGTCGTTCGATAGTGACAGAGGTAGGTGTTATAGGCCCAACCAAAATGCATTAAGCGCTAGAACGGCCCGCGCAGGCTCTTGCGGGTGCGCGCGAGCGCGTCGCCGTACTTGGTGTGCGCCGTGTGTCGTCGGTGCCGGTCGCTGTCAGGCTCGCGAGGCTCCAGCTCGCGAGGATAGTAGTCCAGCGCGTTCTGCGTCGAGAAGCGGCCGGCCACAAATGCTGCGTGCCGTCGCCGGTCCAGCGCCAGCTCGTCCTCCTCTCCTTCCGCCTGCTGCTGACGCTGGATGCTCGTCCACTGCTCCGCCAGGTCCTGCGTCCTGCTGCGCGTGGCCGCCGCCGTGCCATTCACTGGCGCCAGACGCCGCGAGTACTTGCGGCACATCTTCTGCGTCACACGCAGCAGCTCCTTGTGCAGCTGTTCCTCTCGCCGCCGCAGTGCCTCTCGGCCGTCTGCTTCTTCGCCCTCCATCGCCTCCTTCCCTTTGTCTCGACACCGTCGACGTCTTGACTGCATCTCCGCCTCGCCCTTCGCTGTCTCTGAAGTCAACGATGCTGCCGCAGTCCGCCGCAGCGAAGGCACCGACTTCGACGCGCCAAGAGACAGCGAGAGGCTGGACGGCAGGCTGGTGCGCAGCTCGGCCAGCTCCGACTCGCGCATCAGCCGCCCGCCCACGAGCTTGCGCGTCACTGGCGTCGCTGACGCCGACAGGAACCTCGCGATCAGCGCGCGCTGCTCGTCTTCGTCCGAGCGTAGACCCAACCGGTTGAAGTCGAGCCCCACGGCGCGCTCCGCGTTCTGCTCGCAGGGTCCGTCAGCTTGCTCCGATCAACAGGCGAGAGCGTCACGCGCCTACCTTGGCGAGTCGCTGCTGTTTGCGCAGCTCGGCACTGGCCAGCGCGCTCATCTCGCGCCGCACGTCCTTCGGGAGGCTCGAAAGGCCCGCGCTCTTGCTGGTGCCGTTCGTGTCTCTAGCCGTGGCGGCTGAGGATGGCCGTCGACGGAGGAAGTCGAGCGTCGACAGACCAGCGGGCTTCTTGACGAACGCGTCAATAGCTGCAGCGTCTCCGGCATCGTCCCCTACGTCGCGTCCATGGTGGTGGTGGCGTCGGTCAGCGTCGACTGCGGCTCCGAGGGGCATGGCAACCGAGCTAGGTGATCAATCAACGCGCTGCCTCGACGTGGTGTTCCAGTCTCTGCAGCGACTCAACCACAGAGGCGTCCGCTTCATTGACACGCCCTCTCTGATGCTTCGGACGAACGAACTGCACCAGAACGCGCTTGAGTCTGGTCGCGGGACTAATTTTAGTCGAAGGCCATCACCACGAATCGCTTCCTCCGCCCTGCACAGACCCAACGCCACCGGGACCAGAGCCGATGAGGGCCGAGACTGCGGCTCCGTCGGACGAGAACCCGAGACGCACGTCCTGGTCGTCCCGGAGTCTTTCAGACCATCAGCGAGTCGCTCGCTGCGCCACGGACGCATTCCACAACCGACCGTCGAACTCCCACATCCTCCAGCTCCACAGCCAGCCATGATGGTCATGCCGCTGCCCGTGGGTGCGCCGGCCTCTCCGAGGAAGCTGCCGCCGTCTCCGAGCCGACAGCAACCGCCCCGCGAGTCTCCGAGGAAGCAGCCGAGTTCCTTTTCCTTCACCAAGCCGACTTCAATCACTACCCCGACGTCCGAGTCGGCGTCTCCGCCGCTGTCGCCGGTCAGCGCCGCCAAGATGAACCGCGTGCTGCACGGCGTGCGCGCGGCCAAACTCCGTGCCGCGCTGCTGCAGACCATGCTGGCGCTGCTGGACCACGAGGACGAGCGCGGGCTGCAGGGTGTACTAGCCGTGCTGCACGCGCTGGCGGCGCTGCCGCTCGACGACCCGCGCGAGCGCGCGCGCTGCCTGGCGTGTCTGCGCGCTCTGGATCGCCGCCGCAGCGTCACACGGCGCCGCCAGTCGGTCGACAGCGACGGCGACAGCGACGCGTTCGGCAGCGACGGCGACGACGAGCGCGAGGTCGACATCGACGAGCTGGACAGCGAGCTGGACGCGCCGCCGTCGTCGACTCCAACCGCCTTCCGCGTGTCCAGCGACGCGACTTCCATGCCACCGTCGTTCGTGTACGAGGGTCCGTCGACGTCGTCGCCCGAGCCGGCGAGACGCGAGAGCGGCCGCGCCAAGAGCGTGAGTCTGCGCCACTGCCGCGCCTTCCTGCTCGCGTGCGCCAACGAGATCCACGAGCTGGACGCCGAGGACCCGGCGTTCGACTACGCCGAGGACACGGCGTCCGAGACGGCTGTGCTGCGCCTGCACCTGCGTCCGGCGCCGGGCTCCATCCTCCACGACGCGGTGCCCGCTCCGACGCGCTTCAGGTCCTTCGACTACGCGTCCACGGCGGCCGACGCCACCTCCGTGGCCACCAACGACCTCAGCTTCCGCCTTCGCGACGACGACGACGACGACGACGAATCCAACAGCTTGAGCGCGGACGACGGCCTCGAGGCGGACCAAGGCTCGCAGCTCTCGGAGGTGCTCTACCGCGCCGAGTTCCTCACCGACGACGACCAAGACGACCACGACGACGGCAATGACGACGGGCAAGTCCACCGCCGGGCGTCGCACTCGAGCTTCCTGGGTCGCTACGCGCACCCTCCGGACGCGCTTGAAGTCGACAGCGCGCTGTGCCGCCGCGTCTTGACCGCCTGGAGACGCCACACGGCTGCCTCGACGTCTCCGGCCGCGCTCGCCGCCAAGCTGCGCGCCTTCCGAGCGCTCCAACGTGCGCGGGGGCTGTCGGTCTTGAGTCTCGCGCGCAAGCGCCGCGCGTTCCGCTCGCTGCGGCTGCGTCCGGCGTCGTACCGCTTGTTCCCGGCGTCCAAGCCGGTCGAGAAGCAGCAGCCGAGGCTGTCCACGGCGGTGGCGACGCAGGTCTTCCAGGTGGTGGCCGTCCCCAAGACGGACGCGCTGGTGCTGCTGCTGCTCGCGGTGCTCCTCCACGCAGCCGCTTCGCTGTAGCTTCACTCTTCCCGCCTTCACCTTCATCTATCGCTCCGTGAGGCTCTGCGTGGCAGCATAGGTCAGTCCGGCAGCAGGAAGCGCGTTCGAGGCGGCCCTAACGTCAGACACGCGGTCATAAAGTCACGGAAGCAAGTCTAGTGGTGCCAAGGCGTGTCCATCCGCTCGAGGGGTGGCTCGGACGGTGGCTGGGGGTTAAATTACGCCGAGCGGACGGACGCACTCGCACTCACTCGTTCACACACACGCCGCACTGTCGCTGCGGTCGGACGGCCGAGCCACGCGCTACCGGCGGGCCTTGCTCTGCTCGCTGGTTCTCTCCTTCTCCTTCCTCTCTCCTCTCCGTCCTCCTCCTCTAGTGGAAGCCCGAGGCGCGCAGCGGGCCGGCGCCGCCGCGCTTGCCGGCCAGGAACGTCCCGCTGGGCACGACCACGTCCGTGAACCGCCCGGCGCCGGCGCCCTGCGCCACGGCCAGCGCTACGTGCAGGCAGCGCAGCCAGTCCTTCATCTCGGCCTCCGTGTAGGCGGCGAGCAGCACGCGGCGCCCGTTGCCGCCGCCCTGGCGCACGGCGAAGCGCCACATGGTGGCGTTGGCGCCGTCGAAGACCGAGTCCTTGGGCATGACCTCGATGACGCACCGCGCCGCGCCCTTGGCCAGCAGGTTGATCTCGCCGCGCTTGCGGCCGTGCTCCTCGCGGAAGAAGCTGAGCTTGGAGGCCGACAGCGCCGCGAAGCGCACCTTCCAGCCGCCGGCGGGCACCAGCCGGCCGCGCAGCGTGCCCTGCTTGAAGAGCAGGCCCGTCTTGATGACGCTGGAGCGGCTGACGGCCGCGGCGGAGAGCAGCAGCGACTCGCGGGACAGCGAGAAGCCGTCCTCGTCCACGATGAGCGTGCGCGGCAGCCGGCTCGGGTCGCACACGATGGCGTCCACGTCCACGATCTCGTCCGCGTCCTCCCGTCCGTCCCCGTGGCCGGCCTGGTTGCTCGAGTGCGGGCCCGAGTCGTCCAGGATCGGGATGCTGCCGCTGCTGGACGGCGGCGCCTCCATGTAGGCCGTGATGGTGGTGGCGCGGCGGTCGCGCGTGTAGATTCCGTCGTAGTTTACCGGGTCGTCCGCAGACCCGCGCGGGTCCAGGGAAACTGTGGACGCCATGGTGGACCCCCGCGCGGACGCGAATGGGGACGGGGACGCGTGCTCGTCCTCCGTGTCCTCGCTGCTCTCGTAGAAGTAGTCGTCCTCGCTGCCGGACGCGTCCGCAGCCTGCGGGTGGTAGTTTACGTGCGGACCGGGGGCCCCGCCGTAGACGGCGGCCACGAGCTGGTGCTTGTAGGCCGCGCTCTGGCGCTGCGTGGCCCGCAGCACGCGCGAGCTGCGGAAGGCCAGCAGGCTCGGGCGCGCGGCGTCGTCCTCGAGCGCTGGGACGCCGGGTTCCATCATGGCCGGCGCGTCCGGGTCGTCGTCCCAGGCGGCGGCGGGCGGGAAGTGCGGCGGCGGGCGACCGGCGGCGGCGGGGGCCCAAGACGGCGACTGCGGACTGGGCCGCATTTCTCGTTTGCGCCGCGGAGGGGCCCGGGCCGCGGCCGGAGGGGCCAGGTGGGGCGAGCGAGTGGGGGCCATCCCCCCTGCGGACCTGCTGCGGACGGGGGCTCCTCTTTTATCCCCCGGTCGTGCGGCCGCCGCACTTGCCGGTTGTATGCGGACGAGCGGACGGACGGACGGGCGGACGGACGCGATGCCGAGACCGGACCGGACACTAACGCGGCCGCCGTGGTGTCGTCGTCCCAGCCGGGCCGCAGTTTTGCAAGTTACCGGGCTCCGATGCGCGGACGACACAACCGACGGGCGGTTGCGCTGGTCCAATAGTGAAACCAAGTGGAAACAGCGAGGTACAGTCGAGCGTGGGGATGGGAGAGGGGCACTCGCTGGGGAAAGTGGGACATGACGTGAAAAATACGTCGTAATTGGACCAGAAAAGTGTCGAATTGGCCGCAAATAAAGCACTTTCCCGCGGCGAAATGGGAAGGCTTTGCCGCGCAGTGGATGATCCCGGTATGCGACGACCGCAACGCCCACGCACCGCTGCGGGATCTTTGGCTTGTGTTCTCGCTCCAAAGCCCATGGGGCAAAGAGAAAATCGCGGTGGGTAATTTTTCAGACCGGCTGGCTGACTCAGGGACGTTTGACAAGCGCGGACGGCCGCAATCTGAGGATGGCAGCAGTCTGCGGACGGCCGCGTCCGCGTCCCCGGCGAGTGGATTTTCGGCGCCCAACGCCGCGTCGAAGGTTGCGGTTGGCGGCTCAAGCCGAGTTGGGATGTGCGTCAAGGTGGAGGAGCGAGCTCGTGTTGAAGGAGGTCGAGCCCGAACAGCAAGCGCCGGCGGCAGAGGACGCCGCGTTCAGCTTTAGCGGTGGGTACACGCAATTCAATCGTTGTAAACCCGTGCATGAAGGTCTCATTTTCGGGGTGCGGTCGGCCGGGTTTTCGACACACAACGAGGGGATGCGGACGGATCATTGAAGCGGCCGCGAGCCGGACTTGGCCCCCGCCCCATCGTGCCCTCGTCCGCTGGGGTCCGGAGGGCGGGCGGAGAGAGAACTGGAGAAGGAGGCGGGAGCACTGGGAGCGAGTTGAGCGCCGGTGGGTGCTGAGTGCAGGCCGGGGGCTCATCCGCTGCCAGCAAATCTCTGCGGACGGGAGTGCGGACGACCCAAGCGGCCGACTTGCGGCCAATTCGGTATCATTGAGGGATTCGTCACAATGCGCGACTGCAACAGCTGTTTGTTTGGTCCCCCCTCTAAAAATACATTCAGAGCAGCTGTCTGTCTGCGGCTAGGGCTGTAAAACTGAAGGTTTCTCACCGTACCCCTCCGCATAACTACGATTACGCGTACCATGGTAACCCCAACAGTACCCCGCGCTCTATTTCCAACCACCCCAATCGGTATCACCACTATAACAGCCCGCAGCGCATGGAGGTGGCGTTCAAGAAGAAGGCGCCGCGCAAGGCCGGCGGCCGCAAGCGGTCGCGGCGCGAGGCCGACGCCGAGGACGCGGATGCGGCCGGAGGAGCGTCGGAAGATAAGGAGGACACGCTGGGCGTGATCGAGCAGGTGCTGGAGGACCAGCGGCTGCGCGCCCAGGTGCTCAAGCAGGAGGCGGCGGGCAGGGCGGCGGGCGACGCGCGGGGGTCGTCTTCGGCGCGCGGGAAGGCGGCGGCGGCGAGCGATAGCGCCGATTACGGGCTACACGACCCGAAGAAGGACGGGTCGGCCGGCCAGAAGCTGCTGACGCTGCTGGACGGGCAGTTCACGGGCCAGAGCTCGGCCACGCAGCAGGACCCGCACGAGCAACTGCTGTGCGTCTCCGTTGTTCCCTGTTGTGCGCGTGTGGGGCTGAAGCTGCGGGCGCTAAAGGGCAGGGCGTGCTGCGCAGGGAGAAGTATATTGAGGAGAAGCTGCACCGCAAGCGCGCCGAGGAGGCCGGGGACGCCGGCGGCGCGGCGCCCGCCGTGAGCGAGGAGGACGCGCTGTTCGCGCTGCCCGACCACCTGAACCCGCGCAAGTCGCAGGCCGCCGCGCCCGAGGACGACGAGTCGGCCAGCGGCGGCGTGCTCATCTGGAACACGGGCATCGCCGAGGTGGAGCTGCCCGAGACGTTCGCGCAGAAGACGGCGCGGGCCACGCAGCGCGCGCTGCAACAGCAGGAGGCGGCGCGCGCCGCCAGGACCCGCGGCGCGAACGTCGACAGCTCGGCACTGCCCGCCAACTTCAGCACGGACTTCAACCGCCACCGCAGCGACTTTGTCGCCGAGCTCAAGACCATGCGCAAGGGTGCGTCTGCTCGGTCTCACTTCACTCTGCTGCTTGGGGCTGTTGGAGGAACTCACGAGCGTGTGGAGCGCAGACGAGCAGAGGGAGCGCGGCTTCCGCAAAGGTACAGTCTGCAGTGCATGACGAACATGACGGCCGAGAGGATCGACGCTCGACTGACTGACCGCTCGTCGTGCGCTGTCGACTGCGGCAGTGGGCAAGAACCAGCCGGGCGACGACGCCGCCGTCTCGCGCTTCCGCAAGTTCGAGAGCCGCAAGATGCGCCGCTGACCACGGACAGCTGCTGCCCGCTCGTGACTCGCTCCGGTCCGAGACCACGACGTTCGCACATGCACATGCAGTCGGACTCCACGACACTCGACCACGATCGGCTTCAATGGCTTGGAAGTGTAGCCATGAGCAGTCAATATGAGACTTTGGATCGGACAGTCGGGTTACTCTATGTGTACCCCACCATGGGTTACATACCCCTCCCTGCCAGCAAATAGCCAGCGCCCACGTCACGTGCCGGGCATTTCTTCGCGGCGCTCCGACGGCATCAAGGCGCTCGCTTCCCGACGCTCCCGCCGCTCTCGTGGGGCCCGTGGCGGCACATCCGACCGCTCCTCGTGTCGTCCAAGCCGACTAGTCGCCGTAGTAGAAGTAGCACCGGCCGCGATGAGCTGGCTGTGGGGCAACGAGACGACGGAACAGGCACAGATCGTGGTGAGCGCGCTGCAGGGCGAGCTGGACGAGCGCGAGGCCAAGATCAAGGCGCTCGAGGCGGCGCTGCGGCGCGAGCAGCAGGACCTGACGAGCGCGCTGCAGGACGAGGTGGCGGCGCTCGAGGCGCGGCGCGCGCGCGTGGCGCAGGAGCTGGCCGACCTGGACGCGCAGCTCAAGACCAAGCAGAAGCAGCTCAAGCGCGCCAAGGACCCGGACCGGAAGAAGAAGAAGCCCAAGAAGAAGGACGACAAGCAGGACGAGAACGCCGGCGCCGCGGTCGCCAACGGAGCGCTCGCGGCGGCCGAGAGCAAGGATGCCGCGACGCCCAAGAAGGCCAAGAAGAAGGCGGCCAAGTCGACTGCGGCCAAGCCGGCGGCAGCCGAGGCGCCCAAGACGCTGCCCATGGACGAGAGCCTGGGCAAGGTGGCCAAGGAGGACCCGAACGTGGCCTTCATCATCCAGCGCAGCACGGTGCGTCCGCCCGAACCGCTCGCCCGCTTGTCGTGACTGCTCACCCCGCCTTGTGCCTCTGCAGAACGCCAACACGGTCGTGTACGCAGGCACCAAGACGGCGGACGGCGCGGCGCTGGACGCAGCCAAGCCGCTGGCCGTCTACTGGATCATGTACGAGAAGCCGGGCGACCCGCGCGAGGACCTGACCATGATCGAGCGCAACTCGGCGTACGGCGTCTCGTGCGCGGCGGCGCCGGACGCGCAGGGCCGCTTCAAGGCGCAGGTGTCGGCGCTGCGCGACCGCGACTTCTCGCTCTTTGTGGACGCGCACGGCAACGTGCAGGCGCGGACGACCATCGACGGCAAGCCCGGCATGCTGCTGCGCCGCGTGTTCGTGCAGATGACCACTAGTTGGGGCATCCCCACGGTCGACTACGTCGAGATCTTCGGCGTGCACCCGACGACGCTCGAGCCCGTCTACGAGAAGAAGAAGAACAAGTAAACGTGTGTGCATCCGTGAGTCCGTCCGTGCGTGTGCGCGTTCGTAGAGTAAGTAGGTCGGTCAACGCGGGCGTGTTGCGTGCTCCGTTACAGTCTGGAGGGCTTCTAGTGTCCGCCGAGAGTCAGCTCAGATGGAGCGGCGCATCATGACGAGCGCGGCGGCGGCCAGCGTCGTGCCCAGGATGCCGCGCAGCACGTCCTCAGGCACGTCGTGCGTCACATACTTGGAGGTGAGGTAGACGCCGACCGCGAGCGAGCCGCCGACGCGCGCGGCCGACGGCAGGTGGATCGACTTGGCCTGCACGTTGTGGTACGTGGAGGCCACGGCCGTGGGCACGATGCCGAGCAGCGAGGTGCCGATGATGACCTCCTGCGGCATGTCGCTCGCCGCCGTCAGGTAGGCCGTCATGAGGATGCCGCCGCCGAGGCCGCAGAGCCCCGAGATGAAGCCCGCGGCCGCACCCGCCGCCAGGTACTTGGCGTTGGCGAGCGCGAAGCCCGCGGGGTCGCGCCTGGCCCGGCGTACGTAGTCCGAGGCGGGGTCGTCCAGGCCGCCGGCCTGGTAGAATTGCAGGTCGAGCGGCGGCGCGCTGGCGCTGAACTTGGGCATGTACGGGCTCTTCTTGAGAAAGATGAGCGGCGAGGAGAGCAGCATGGCCGAGCCGACCACGAGCGACAGCCGCTTGCTCGTCAGCCGCTGCGCCGTGCGCACGCCGTAGCGCGTGCAGACGATGGCGGGCAGCGTCGTGGCCAGCGCCAGCGGCAGGTTGCACGCGCCCTTGTCCAGGTGGTTCCACGCGCCCACGGACGCGCTCACGGACACGGCGCCGATGGACGTGCCGTTGATCACCTGCTGCGGCAGCGTCGTGAACTTGGCCAGCGTCTGCGTCGCATGGTCCGTCCGTCAGTCAGCCTGGGGCCGTCGCCTGGACAGGTCACGGCCGATAGGCGTACCGGGATGAGGATGATGCCGCCGCCGACGCCCGTGAGCGCCGAGATGACGCCCGCGATGCCGCCTGCGAAGCGAGACGCCGGTCAGCAAGGGCTGCGGACATTGGAACGAGGAGACGTGGCGAGCGAGCGATACCGGCCGAGACGCCCATGCCCAGGGGGATGGCGGCACTGCCCGCGGCCGACGGCTTGGCGGACGAGTACGACACGCGCGGGGCGCCCGAGCGGAGAGCGGAGCCAGCGGCGCGGAGGCCCCCGGCGCGGCGGGAGGCGGCGGCGCGGAGCAGCATCTCGGGCGGGTGGCGGACGATCGGATCGGCGAGTGACGCATCCACGGCTCGCACATCAACTGGTGTCCGTGAATTGGATGGGGAAGGTCCGTGAATAAAAAGAAAACGGACATCCTCACGAATAGAGAGAATATCCATTTCCTGGAGTTTAGGTAACAAAATTGTATGAGTTGACATTCTAGCTCAAATACTACTACTATGTTGGTACTATACGTAAAAAGGGTGATGCACCTGTTTTAAAACATGTATATCCGACACCCTTTTTGCTAAGGTGTTATAAATAGAGCGGGAGAGTTTCGAATATTTTTCTAAAAAGGGTTGTAAAAA
>JAADYF010001064.1:0-10289 GCA_023338175.1 Phytopythium delawarense
ATGCTCAAGTGGTTGCAGATCAACTGTCCAGATGCGACGTGCACAGTCAACGCGATGGATGCTGCCGCTGCGAACGGCCACCTGGAGGTTGTGTAGTTTCTTCACGAGAACCGTACCGAAGGGTGTTCAGTGGATGCCATGGATCGTGCAGCTGGGAATGGCCACCTCGTGGTCGTCAAATTTCTTCACGAGTACCGTACCGAAGGATGTACGACGTCTGCCATGGACAGCGCGTACAACTTGAAGGTTCTTCGGTGGATTGCTGAGAATCGACGCGAGGGGTTCACCAATTGTGCTATGGTAAATGCCACCGCGCGCGGCGACCTGGAGTGGTTTGCGTGGCTACACGATCATGCGCCAGCTGAGATGTGGACACCAATTCTGGAGAAGAATGTGGCATCGATTGAGCGGGTTGAGGTGCTGGAGTGGTTTGCTGACAGATTCCCAACAGGTGTCGACACGCCCGCACTCTTGTCCTCGTGCAACCAAAGTGCGTGCTGGATCTGGGCCTGGCTGAAGCAGCGTTGTGAGTCATAATACTGGCAGCAAACTCAAAGGATTTCCGCGGTCACGAATAACAGTCAGCTTCATCCTCGAGTTCTGACGGTGTCAAACTTACTGCTTACTCTTCTTCGCTCGGCGGCGGCGAGCTCCAACCGATGCCAATGTCAGTCTCTCCAACGTGTGCACTTCGCAATCGACTCCGCAGACAAGAAACCGAGCTGCACGAGACGGCAAAGTCGTCTCCAAGCGCTTGAGCACACGCGCGCCAGCGTTAACCCGTGAATGCAAGTGCTAACCTCCGCCCAGCGCGCACGCTGGACTGCACCACACTCCGCCCCCTTCGCCGTTCAGACTGCCGTCCAGAACCTCCAGAATATGACGAAAGCGACTTCATCGAGTGCAGTTGCGATTGCGAGCATGATGCGAAGATCTGATGCCCCGTCGCGGGTGGCGACGCGCCGACTAGCCAATCGACTCGCTGGCTGCACATGCGGTGGCTCCAGTGGCCCCAATGTGTCCGTCCTCGTGCACGCGGTCCAGAGCCCTCACCGACCTCAAGCAGAGCTTCATCGCCTGCGCTCGCGATTGCATCTCCTTGTCGAGTGGCTCGGCGCGTCTGTGAAAAATTCACCGCCGTCCCACCGCATTGCACGGTCCAAGCCCGGTGTTCAAAGCTGTTCGGTCCAGAGCGAGCTGCGAATCCAGCCAACGCGCGCAATGGTGACCGTCAGCGACGCGTGGGCAACTGAACCCTGCACTAATAGCGCTGGCATCCGGCCAGTTTGAGGTGACTAGAGCGCAGCGGTTGAGTAGGCACTCGACTCCGAGAGCCACCCACCGACACGAACATGGAGTTCGGCATCAGCGGCGTTGAGTTGACGCCCGGGAGAGCGACGCGCGCGGCTCCGTCCTGAATGCGACAGCCGCAACTTTGGGCCAGAGCGTGCGCTGACCAGATTCACCGCCCGCTCCGCCACGCAGTCGAGTGGGAGCGTGCAGCCAGCGGTCGAAGGCGCTCGCTTGCCGCTCGTCACGCGCATTCCGGTGAGTCGCGACCTTGAAGCGGTGCTGTAGAAACCGGTTATTTCGGCCATCATCATCCATACCGGTTTTTCAAGCATACGAAAACCAAGTGATTTATCAAAAACCGGTACCGATCGCCATCGTCTCAGGGATCTGTGACGTCGCGCCGCTTCGCGCGCTCATTGCGCGGTGCGACTGCCCAATCAGCGCGCGAAGAGGCGCCTCCGTTGCTGCTCGAGCGTCCATGCGGCTCCGTGTGTGGCGCTCAGTATAGCGCGTCGGTCGGCGGCGATCTGACCGCATGGGGGAGTGGGCCGGCGACTCGGCGTGGCGGCCGGTCGGCGGACGCGTTCGTGGGGGCGCGTGAGTCGCGCTGGACGCGGCGCCGGGCGGCGTCAGCACCGACGGATTCGACATCCACCGCGAACGTTCCGGCCCCGCTTCTCCACGCCTGCAGGCCGGTCGACGGGCGCCTCGCGCTGCTGCAGTGTGGATTTCGCCGCCTGCCGCACAGTCGCCGCGTCCGTGGCGCCGAGCTATAAATACCGGCAACGGCACGGGGTGGCAACGACCAGCCAGCCGTTGGGTCAACCACCCCCACCTCTCAGTCGCTCGCTCCTGGTCCTTTGGCGATCGCCAACGGCCTCCGCTTGCTCCTTCCAACGCGCTCACAAGCCGACGGACGTCTCCACCAGCCTGCCAGCATGCTCGCCGGGCTCTTCTCCGCCATCAAGTCGGTCTTCGGGTCGACTCCGACCGACCGCGCGGACGACGTCGAACGCTTTCGCGCGCGTAGCCGCCTGCGTTCGCGGCAGCAGCGCGGCGGACGCAAGTGCGCCAGCCCCGACCCAGCGGACGAGGAGGACGACGACGACGACGCACACCGCCGTCGCAAGGTGACGCGCAGCAAGGCGGCAGTGCGGCCGGCCGACAAGCGGCTGCTCAGCAGCGCGCACGCGTCCACGGCGTCCACGTACCAGAGCTACCTGGCACCGCCGGCCGTGTTCGACGACGGGCTGTACCCGGACTCGCCCGTGGTGCACGAGCACCAGGTGCTCATGATGAACGCGTTCGACTTCGCCGCCTCCCCCGAGGCCTTCCTCTACGACGACGACGCCACGCTGTACGCGGACGGCGGCAGCGGCGGCCAGCAGGAGAACCGGTCGCTCTGGCGGCGGCGGTTCTCGTCGGCCGCCTCCGACACGGCGCGCACGCCGCGGCTGTCGCCCAAGCTGGGCTCTGACGCGCTGTGGGCGTCGCACTTCGCGGACGACGCGGCGGTCGACAAGCTGCGCGCAGAGGCCGACGCGCACCTGCATACGTGCTACTGTCCGTCCGAGACCCGCGGGCTGTACTACGACTGAGCGCGTGCATATGAGCGAGAGAGTGAATCGTGTACCAATACAACACCTGCATTGATGAGATCAGCGTGTAGTGCTCGTCTTGGGCCTTCCTACCGTCGAGAAGGGATGCGACCAACACGCGCCGATCACTCACTTAGGCTTCTTCTACGGCATGGCGGCGTCGGCGATGCGCACGCTGTGTCTCGCCGACACGAGCCACACAATCACGAGTATCAGCACCGCGATGACTGCGTGGCGCGTGTCCTCTTGGACCCAGGCGACGAGCGAGCCTTCCTTTTCCATTCCGCGGTCGCCGGCGTCGCCAGTGACAATGCCGTCCACCGACGCTCTCCGTCTGCCTTGGATCGACTGCTGCGCGTCGCTCTTCCGCCCAGCCTCCGCAAAGTTGGCATTGACTTGATCGCCTTGGACCGTACTGCTGCTTGGCAGTTGGCTCGCCGAGCTACCGCGCCGCAGCATCGGCGCACTGCTGCTGCCTCGGCGCCGCAGCTGCGCCATCGAGCTGTCCCACGGCGTGCCATTGCCAGCCGCGGCCGCAGCCGCGAACGCGAGCGATGCGTCCGACGCGCGGCGCACGCGACTGGCTTCCGTGAGCGACTCGAGCCACTCCTCGCCTTCGTAGATGCTCTCCGTGCGGAGAGCGAGCACTTCTCCGTTGGGCTTGACGATTGCGATGCGGATGCTGTCGCTCTCGCCCTTGCCCCAAGCGAAGCGCGCGAGCTCCGGGCCGCTCGTGCTCGTCACCTCGATGACTTCACAGCGAGTAAGCTCCATCAGGTCTCGGTACTTGCGCGAGCGCTTGTGCGAGTAGTAGGAGAACAGCGTGCCGTCGAGGCGGCACCAGCGCTTGGACCAGCGAGAGGCGACCACCGTTGGCTCCTTGGTGCCCGTCTCGGCGCTGCGCAGCATCTTCTTCTTCTCGAACGAGATGGACAGGTACCCCACTTTGACGCGGTTCTCCGGCCGCTGGCGCTTGTAGTTCTCCTTGAGCACTTGGATCTCGTCGTGGTACGTGTGCACGAGGTCGTCCTTGGCGAGGTCCAGCAAGTTCGGCAGACGCTGCAGGAGCTGCGTCCGAGACGGTGAATGGCTCGCATGGAAGCCGTAGAGAATGCTCTGGAACTGGAGTGAGAACGGCGGCGGCGGTAGCGCGATCGCCTCATCGCTCGAGGCGGCAAACGCCGAAGAGATCGACGCGTCGCCGTCTGCTGAGCGACTATTCTCGCTCGATGTGCACTTCTCCGCGTCTTCAAGGCCGCTCATCGTGTTCTTACGACTGCTGCTCGCTGATGCCGTCGATTTCGCCAACGACGACGACCCACGCCGCTTGATCATCATAGTGGTCTCCCCCTCGGGTGAAATGGAGAACCGTAGCTCATCCTTGGGCTGCATCAGTATTTCCTTCTGAGCCTCCTTCGGATGCTTCTCTGACCAAATCGAGCGGAGAGTCTTCGGCTTTGGGGATTCGTCGTCAACGACTGCCACCGTTGGGGCCAGGCACGTGTCAAAGTGATCCAACAGGTCCGTCACGGGCACCTTACTGTCGACTTTGATCACCAAGTGCTTTGCGAACGGCCCCCGCGCGAAGCGGATGAAGAAATCCTGGTCTTGCAAGATACTACCGACCGATAGACCCTTGTACTTGAGCAGTCCTTCACTGGCAGCGCCAGGGTCGACGTAGAGACCGATCGTCAGTCGGTGCGAGTGACCGTCGTACGGCGAGTCAAAGGAGTCGGGCGAGACCACGATCTTTTGCGACCACGTTCCGAGTAGAGTGCTGCCGTCAACGAGCAGGTCGCCCGGAAACATGGCGTTCGAGTCCGGGTCGAGCAATGGAGCGAAGTTTGCGACGAGGTTGCGGCTTTCGCGCCGCATAAGCTCGTGCTCGACTTCGTCCTGTTCGTCCAGCTCTTCCTTGGTCGACAGCGTTCGCCGTGGGGCGGAGTGAGTACTGTGGCGACTGCTGGACACGCGACTCGCACGGGACTTGATGGTGCTCCTCCGGATCATGTCAGACACCCGATCGCTCCGCTCTGAGCTATTGTCATCGTTCACCCCGGAGTTGTGGAGATCGTCCGTTGTGAGTCGGTTGTCATCGAACCCGTCGCCATCTTCGTCGTCGTCGTCGTCATCTTCGTCGTCTCGCTCATCAATCATGTCAAACTCGTCGTCGTCGTCCACATCGTCGGCGTCGTCACCGTCATCGCTGTCGTCGCTGTCCGCGTCGCTCACCATTTTGTCGCGCATGCTGCCAAAGATCTCGTCCTGCGCATCCAGGATTTCGCCGCCCCAAAGTGACGGTAGGCGGTCGATCAGTCCGCGCTTGGCGTCGTGCTGAATCGTGTTGTTGTCGAAGAACAGCGCCTGCACGGACTTGCACAACGCATTAGATGCGATGGGAGGGTAAAGCTGGCCGCGGTGGCGATACTCGAAGCGCCCGTCCTCGTGGACCCGCAGCACCGTCGACTCGGCTTTCTTCAGGGACTTCTCAATAAAGCCGATGAACGTCTGGAGCGCTGGCGAATCCGGTCCCATCCGCGGCCCAAGCTCGTCTTGTAGCAACGCAGTGAGCACCGACTTGGACACGCGCTTCCTCGTGGTGAAGACGAAGGTGCGTCTGAAGGTCGTCTGCATGAGCAAATAGTCGTAGAACGTCTGGTCGCCGTACAAGCTCTTGGTGGTGCGTCCGTGGAACTTGTCCAGCTCCAGCGTCGCCACCTCTGGGTCGATGTACATGCCGACCGCCAGTATCCGCTCGTCCGTCCAGCCCATGCGGCGCACAATGGGTCCAACGCCGACAAGCAAGTCGCCGTTCGCCAGGCTCGGCGGGAACGTGATGCGCGAGTACGTCTCCTTGAGCGGTCCGTAGGTCATCCGCGACTCGAGGATCGGGATCACCTCCATGTCGACGCCGCTGGTCGGGTTGAGCTTCTCCATCTCCGGAGACCCGGCGGGCAGCGTCTTGCTGCTGCCGCCAGTGATGCTGCTCATGGACCCGTGGTGCGACAGCGAGAGCGAGTGGGAACTGCCCGAGCTGGTCAAGTCCGGGATGGGCAGGAAGGTCGGACGCGCGCGGCGCTCGGCCTTGTTGTCCGCCGGCGCCTGCTCGACGCTGGCGTGGAAGACGTCGCAGAAGACGTCGATCCACTTGCGGCGCTCCATCTCGTTCTGCGCGGCCAGCGTGAGCTTCTCGTCCTTGATGAAGAGCAGGAAGCCGAACGGCTTGGGCTCGCCCGTGAGCCGGATCGTGATGGGCGTCGTGGGCGTGAGCAGGATGTCGCCCTTGCGGAAGCCCTTCTCGCTAAAGTACTGCAGCCGGTTGCGCTCGAGGATGAAGTCGCGCCACTTCCACGTGAGGAACCGCCGGTCGCGCCGCATGAGCTTGCCCAGCAGCAGCACGCCGCCGCCCACGCCGAACCCGGGCTCGCCCATGTTGGTCGCCGGCGCCATGCTCACGGTGGAAGACGCGTGCGCGCGCTGGTTTGTCGGTCTGCCGAGCGCGCTGGAGCCCGCCGAGTGCGCACCGAGTGCCGGAGACGCGTGTAGCGCCGGCTGGTCGGCTGCAGACGCGTGTAGCGTCGTCGTGGCGGTCGTGCCGGCGTCGCGCCGCATGGCAGGCGTCGTCGGTCGTCGGCTCGGAGAAGGGGGAGAGAACCGGCACGCTTGTAGAAGAGCAGGAGGAGCGCGAAGGGGGTGACGACACCGACTGGGAGCAGAAGGACGGCCCGGAGGTCACGTAGAGCGCGGCGGGGGAGGCGGAGATGCGGCAGGAGAGGCGGCGCTGGTGCTTGGACGGCCGCCGGAAGTCGTCGTCGGGCCTTTCTTGCTTGGTGTCGTGGAATGCCCACGTGCCACTTTGACTGACTCCAGCTGATTGACTTGGGAAATGTAGAGAGACATGCTGTCCGGGTGGTATTGTCGATTGGAGAGGTGGTGCGCAATACATTTGAACAGCATGTGTCAGAACTGATGCGGCGGATGCGATCGGTCAGAGCAATGGAAGCGCGTGCCAGGCGAGTTTCTCTATATTTCGCTGAAAAC
Source organism: Phytopythium delawarense (assembly GCA_023338175.1). Lineage (NCBI taxonomy): Eukaryota > Oomycota > Peronosporomycetes > Pythiales > Pythiaceae > Phytopythium > Phytopythium delawarense. Next base: position 6,933 of record JAADYF010001064.1, read on the forward strand.
TCGAGAAATTGCGCCGAAAAATCAGGAAAAGAGGTTTGAACGCAAGAATTGACACGCAGAACGCGCGCAGGATGGCGGGGGAAGCAGCGGACGCGACGCCGGCGGAGGCGTCGCCGGAGCTGCAGCAGCCGCAGGAGCAGCAGGAGGAAGAGGAGCAAAAGGAGCAGGAGCAGGAGCAGGGGGCGGAGCAGGGGGCGGAGCAGCCGTCCGGGTTCGTGGGCGAGACGCAGACGCAGTCGCAACCGTGGGAGGCGGACAGCCAGTCGCAGGAGGAGACGAAGGAGACGCCGACCGGGGAGCAGGTGGAGACGGAGGAGCAGTCGACAGAGGAGCAAGAGGAGGTAAAGGAGCAGCCGCTGGAGCGCGCCGACGAGCAGGAGCAGGCCGCCGCCCAGGAGGAGAAGCAGGCGGAGCGGCCGGACGCGCAGGCGCCGAGGTTCGAGGCGCCATCGCCCCCGCGTGAGCAGCAGAAGGAGCCTGAGCCGGCGAGAATGAGCGCGCCGCCGCCGCCGCCGCCGCGCAGCTCGAGGTACTCGTACGCGGAGCTCAAGCAGGCGCAGCGCCGCTGCGAGGACAAGATGGTCGAGACGGCGCTGCTCGAGTGCCGAGACGCGTCGAGAGCGCAGCAGGAGATCTTCCGCGCGCACGTGACGGACCTGTGCGCCAACATATTCGCGGCCGCGCTGCGCAAGTACAACCCGGAGAGCAAGGGTGGGACTGCCGGACGCGCCGAAGACGCAGGTCGTGGCCTTGACTGACAGCCGTTACTACTTGTCACTGCAGAGGACGTGGAGCCTGTGGACCCGGTGATCGCGGCCAAGGTTGCGGAGATGGAGAGGCGACTCAAGGCTAAGGAGGCGGCGGTAGGGGAGCTGCGCAAGCAGGTAACAGCGGTTGAGAGGCTCAGCGAGTGCGTGTTGATCTGTAGTGTGACTGATTCGTTCGATGCTTGGCAGGTGCCGCGCATGGCGGCGATGAACACGCGGCAGCAGCTCGCGAGCGAACGGAAACGCAACTCCGACGTCCTCGTCACGTAGGTGGCTCGATTCGTCCCACACCCGGCACATTGTCCTGCGCTTCGTTCCCTTACCGTTCTACTTGCTGATCACGTGGGTCAGAGCGCCGGAGGAGGCGGACGAGGTGGAGATGACGGACGTGGACGTCGAGGCCATGCGGGATGCGTTTGTCAAGGTGGGCTATTGACTCGGTCGAAGCCTGAAGTCAATGTGGTGCGGAAGCTGACTCGAATGCTCGACGCTCTGCCGGTAGACGTCAACGACGATCGCGAACGCGAACGTCAAGCTGTCGCAAGTGATCAGCCAGACGACCGAGACGATCCACGTGGTAGGCCGACGTTGTTCTTCTCTCTATGATCTCGTCGTTTGACTGATCCATCGTGTCCTTCTTCTGGGCGTTCATCTGCAGGTGGAGCAAGCGATGAAACGCCCGAAGACGTCCATGGACAAGGCCATGGAGCACAGTCCGCTGAAGTCCACCGTGCTGCTGACGGACCAGGTGCGTCCCCAGCAAGCTCTTTCGACGTTGAAATCTGTAGCCGGCTCACGAACCGCGGGCTTGCAGGAAATGGCGAGCGATGAGCACCCGTCGTCGCTGCGGACGCGGCTGGCGATGCACTTCTCGGCCTCGAAAAGCGTGTAAAGTCTATAACTATGCGGGTGTTGGACGCGTTAGTGTCGGCGTGATAGCACCACTGACAGCAGTCGATGGTAAATGAGTGATACTGAGGTTCATGAGCGCTGAAACGGCGGCAGTCACTGTTATCGTGCTTGGAAGCGCGTCGAAGGTCCGCTGCACCCAGCTTGTCGCGGTTTCTTGTGTTGTATTGTGTGTGGACACACCGCACTCACGCGGATTGTGTCCGCTTTTCAAAACGGATGCGTGCAAGATGAGCTCCACACTTGTTTATCCAGCGCGAAGTTGCACATCACAGCTCGCCATCACTTGCTGGGCATGGATCCCAGCAACTTCTCATCACGATTTGAGCGACGTTTAGTGTATCGTTTGTCTCCCATCGCAACTCCGATGGTTCCACCACGTTGCTGGCAACCGGCGCATATAGGTCGTCAGATTCTGGTGACGGGACGATCGCCGGTTGTTGTAGTCGGTTCTCGACTGCTCTGTGTTTTCGTCGTCGGGCTCGGGCGGCATTGCGAGGCTGAGCTCTGGCACTCGGTCAGTTGACGTTGTGCGAGCTCTGAAGGCACAACTTACGGCAATGGAGTGGCGCAACTAACAGCCTCCCATTGTTTAGCAGAGCCGAGCTGTGCATCACCGATGTTAGTGTCAACACGGAGTTTCATTAATATAGTAGGGGCGGAGTTTGTCATCCTCCTGTGCCCCTCGGACCATATGGTCATTCCGTGTGAGCGGTTATGGATCTCTTCCCGCCCACGATGATTTGTCTGGAGGGCTTCACCGCAAGAATGCCGCGATTCTCCCGAGGCCCATCAGCCTCGTGCAGAGAAGCTCAAGCATGTTGCGCGCAGCATTGATGTCTCGGTTCCAGAAGTTCGCCCGGCAGCTACTGTTGGCACAGCGCAGGACGTTCCTGTTCTCTTGTAAAACGAGTCTGCCTTCCTTGTCCTTGGAGCGCAAGCGTGCCTCCTTCAAGCGGCGGTGGTACTGGGAGCACAGCTTGCTGGTCCGATATTCATCCATTGGTAGCACGGTCGCCCGCTTCTCGAACGCCTTAACGAAGCCCTTCACAGGTCCCGGAGGATGCCCCTTGATTCCGTCTCGCTTGCTCCAATCCCCGTAAGCAATGCACACCTGTGAGCTTGGGACCGGCACGATGCGCTTGGCCAGTGCATCCAACGCTTTCATCTTCATGCGGTCCTGGAGGAACCGATTCTTGAGGAATACGTGCTCTGCGGTGAATGCCAGCAGGAATCCGACATGGGCCCAGAAGAATGCGAGGCGCTCTTCGTACAAAGAGAAGTTTGCCGTCTTGAACGACAGCATTGCCTGGCAGACACCAGCATACCATGGCTCCCGCTTCTGGAGGTTCTTGTGCCAGTTTGAGATCTTGTTCATCTTCGCCATATGTCGATACTCCCGCGTGCTAATTTCCACAATTCGCTGGCCCCGAAGATGACGGTGCTTCCTCACTCTCCGGTTGCGTCGGCGACGAACCTTGGTCCTGGCGCTTCGCTTCCGCGCGCGTGGAGGAAGGCAGCCAGTGATGGCAGCAGTGCACAGGTTTTTCATTCCTGGATCAATACCGATGAGCACGCTTGGACAGTAATCGTCAGGAAGACGGCTATACGCCTCGTCGTATGGATCCTTCCCTTGACTGACGTGGCACTTGCCCTTTGTGCGATGCGAGCGCATCTTCCG
>JAADYF010001065.1:0-10289 GCA_023338175.1 Phytopythium delawarense
CATCGCAAACCGAAGCAACGAGCTCATCGATGCCCTGGTGCGGCTTGCCGTGCTGGATCGACTGGATGGCGGCGAAGAAGCCCAAGTCCAACACGTTGAAGTCCGGAGAGTTGGGCGGCTGCGGCATCAGGCGGATGTCCCGCCCGTCCGCCGTGCCGGCGCTGACGACAGCAGGGTCGCTTGTCGCTACGTGTGCTTTTGCGTTATTTTGCTGGATCCAGATGACTCTTCCCTTGTCGCCCTCAGGCCACTTGCGCTTGATGTCCGGGATGACGACGTCGACCAATAGCTTGCGATAGAGTTCTCGGTTGACGGTAGGGACGTTGCGACTGACAATCGAGCCTTTAGGCCGATTCTTGCTCGACCGCTGCGCGGTGTAGTCTTCAATAAGTGGGTACACGCCAATCCTCCCGTCAAAGATGTTGCGTCTTGCGCGTCCGAACCTGAACATAAAATGTCAGAGGTAATAAAATATTGCAAAAATGCACTTTCAAAGCATTACCTGGGTCGAGCGACGGCGACGAGAAACATGGTCTTCTCGATGAACCGCTTGCTCTTCCGGTGGCGCGACGGCGGCTCCTCGCCGTCCACGAGGTAGTAGCAGCGCTTGTCGTGGTCAGCGTAGAACCACTTCTCGTCCACGTGGACCATGTTGTCCATGGACTCGAACTCGAGCGTCAGGTCGTCTACGAAAGAGAGGGCGAACATGAGGCGCTGCTGGCGATTCTTGGCCGTTAGCGAGGGCTTGATGGTCTGGGTAGCGCGCTGAATGGTCTTGTCGCTGAGCATGTTCTGGATGACGTGCGTGGAGACGCCGATGGCAGCAGCAGTGTCTCGGATCCGGCCGCGCTCGGCCATCGGGATCGCCCTGATCTTCTCGGCCAGCGCGTCACGGTCGAAGGCCTTCCGCCCGGAGTTCCCTGCGATGCGCGAGCGGATATCGCCTCCGGGGTTGTCGTCGCTCACTGACTCGCAATGGCGCTTCCACAGGCGCTCCACGGTGTGTCGGTGGCACCCGAACTGCTGGCTCAACTCCGCAATCGTGCCATGGGGGATTTCGCCGTCAATGCGCGCGTCGAGGATGGCGTAGACGAGGGCTCTGCGTGTATTCTCGCTCAGATTTGGCATCGTGCACGTTTCGGCTCGTTCTGGCAAATGGTTAGGCCAGGAGAAGCGTCTCCAGGCGGCCGCTTTTGGAGGCCACTGACTCTTGGAAGCGCCGTGCTGCGAATTTTGATCGTTTTTATGCTTTTCGAATATGAGCCAATCGAACGCGGACTCGTCTTGGTTATAGACGAATCAAAACGCGATCTCGAGCATTTTTAACTAAAATATGGATTGTCGAAGTCAAATGTCCCAATCATTTGGATACGGAGGAAGTACCAAGTTAACCACCGACGAGGAAGATGGAGCCTCCTCCTGCGCTGCTTGTGAGCGTCTCCGCCGCGTGCCGAGGCCTCCAGGCGGCTGCTCCGTCGGCCGTACGTGTAGTCGAGGCGTCCGCGGACTGTTCAGCGCTCTGGGCGCTCGACCGCGCGTGCAGCGCCTCCTCTAACGACGGCGGGGGCGGCAGCGCGCTGCGACTCGTGCAGCGAGTGGTAGCGTTGGGCCTCGCGCGAAGACGCTGCTCGGACGAGGAATGGCGCGCACAGGCGGTCAAGGGCCTCCACGACGCTGCGGGGCACGGGGATCTGCGTGTGGTGCAGTGGCTGGTGGAGAACGCCGCGTTGGTGGGTCACGCCGGCGACCGTGCTGCCCTTGTGGACTCCAGGAGCAGCGTCGGGTGGAGGGCACTGCACCGCGCGGCGTGCAAGAACCACCTGCACGTCGTGGAGTACCTGGTGGCGCAGGGAGCGGAGATCGACCAGTCGGCGGACAGCGGGACGAGCGCGCTGCAGTGGGCGGCCGCGTACGGCAACGTGAGTGTGGTGGCGTGCCTTTTGGCTGAAGGTGCATCGGTCTCGCACCGGAACAAGCTGGGCCGGACCGCACTGCACCATGCAGTCAAAAGCGGGAAGGTGGCGTGCTTGGCAGCGGTGCTAGGAGCCGTTAAAGCGACTGGCGAGACCGACGAGGTGCTGGCGCTGCGTGACAAGTACGGCAAGACAGCGCTGCACCTGGCGAGCGAAGGCGGCCGGCTGCCGATGGTCGAACTGTTGGTTTCCAGCGGCGCACAAGTCGTCTTGGCCGAGTTCGACACGTCAAACAAGTCGATGATCGTGGCCGCCGCAGAGAAGAACCGCTGGGGTGTCGTGTGCTTCATGCTGGCGGCGTACGACGGGCCACACGAGGGCTTGCCGGCTGAACTGGAAGCTGCGCTGCGAACCGTCGTTGTCTGTGCTATCAAAGCTTCCCGCCTTGACGTGTTGAAGCAGATTGTTGGGCAGTTCCCATCTCCTCCCGTGTTCTTCGGGCCAGACGCCCACGGCCAAACGCCTCTGCACGAAGCAGCAAAGCGTGGGAGGGTCGACTTGCTTGCCTTTTTGCTCGACCACTGCGCCTTTGGCTCAATCATCCCCGATGTGATTAATCAGGCAGACTCGTTTGGCACGACAGCAATGATAGAAGCAGCGATTCAAGGCGATGCCGGCACTGTTCGGGTTCTTCTTCGTCATGATGCGGACGCTACGGCGGTCAACCGGAGCGGCCAGTCAGCGCTTCACTACGCAGCGAGCAACGGGCACGCCGAGATCGTCGACGAACTGATAGCAAGCGGCGTGGACGCGGCCGTTTACGATGAGAAGCACTGGACGCCGCTCCATTACGCAGCATCCGAAGGTCATCTTGGCACCGCTGTTGCTTTGATCGAGCACGCCCACGCCTCGGTGGATGCAGAGACGAATACGCGCCAGACTCCTCTGCTTCTCGCTGTGCAGGGTGGACACTTTGACATGATGGCTTTCCTTGTGGACCATGGCGCATCTGACGACATCTCGCGCGGGTCGACACTGCCTAAATCGGTTTACTACGAGACCTTCGGGTTGCTGTCCGACGAACGTCCCGGCGGCGAAGCGCCAGACAGCGAACTGGCTGAACTCCCTGACGACCTTAATATTGGGAACACGTCGACTGGTGAGGATGCAAATGAGTTGCCTGAGTGGCTTATCGACCCGTCCGACGTCGAGTTCGACTTTGATGCAAGCCTGCGCCAACTGGGCTCGGGTCGATGGCTTGGTGCAGCCATCGAAGTCAAGCAGGCTGGGCAGCTGAGCAAGGCGGAGTTCGTTCAGGAGCTGGCAAAGTGGTCGACGCTGAACCACCCGCACATCGTCAAGCTCTATGGTGCCTACCACATTGACGACCCTTTCTTCGTGTTCGAACGCCCCGAGTTCGGGTCGCTGCGAGAATACCTGAATCTGCCTGGCAAGCGATCGACAGACGTGTGGGAGAAACTGTATGAAGCCGCGCTCGGACTGCAATACCTTCACGAGCGAGGCATTGTGCACGGCGCCATCCGGTGCAGGAACATCGTCGTGGCTTCCAACGGGTTGGCCAAGCTTGCGAATTTTGGGACAGTCGCCGGATCAACCATGACATCCTCTGGAATGACTCAATGGAAAGCGCCAGAGGTGCTCGACTCGCGCTCCCCTCCATCGCTTGCATCTGACGTGTTCGCGCTGGGGATGACGATCGTTGAAGCTGTCAACGACGGCCCGCCTTGGGACATGAGCGGCAATGCTGCTCACCACCATCGTGGCTCACGTGCCACGATCCGCTCGATGGTCCTCCAAGGTTCTCTCCCCGAGAAGCCGCGCGAAATGACCGCGGATCAGTGGGATATTGTCAAGCGAATGTGCTGTTACAACCCGCACGAACGATTGAAGACTGCTGATGTCGTGCGGGAGCTCGACGCATTCGCATGCGAGTTGCGTCAGCACAAGCCTGGAGAGCAAGCCACCCAAAACACTGGTGATGCGACGACGTTCGGTCATTATACCCTCGCAAGTTGGCGAAACCTCGGTGACGCTCTTGTTCCCCGTCACATTTCCGAGCCGATACCATCTACGATCTCGCAGATGCTTGAGCGCGTACTTGCCACGTGCACCACAAGCGACGAGATCCAGAGCTCCATGAACCGCAGCGTGTATAACCGACTGGTTAGCGTATTCGACGCCTTGCGGGCTCAGGTTGATGACCCTCCGGCTGCGAGTTTAGTCACTAGTTTCGGTGGTCTTCTTCGCCAATGCTTGAAAGTTGTGAGCCCGCGGGAGATGTTGTCGTCCGAGGCTTTTCGACTGGCGTCAAGTCGTCACACAGTCGATGACGTGTTCGCGGCCCACCGCCACATCGATCAGTTCATGAGGGGCGTTCGATCTCTCGATCAGTCAATCGCTGTCGACGACTGCCATCAATGGCGTCCAAAGTGGAAGCAGCTTCAACGGCAGCATCAAAGCGCGTTCATGGAGAGAATCGAAGAATTGGACGGCTCGCAGAGAAGTGACGCCTCCAGCCAGGGAACAAAGCAAGTGGCGAATATGCTGGTTGGATTCGAGCTGAGCAAGCGCGTCGTGAATGTCTCCTCTACGGATGAGCAGATGCCTGTAAGCTCGGCACAATCTGTGCTTGACAGCTCGATCGATGCCGCTTTGGAGGGCTGGTTCATCCCGGAGTACGAAGTCGAGTTCGATGAGTACGACGAGTTCAGTCGCGGCGCGTTCGGGTCGGTGCATCACGGGCGGTGGATGAACGCCAAGGTGGTGGTCAAGAAGATCAACCTTGCTGCAATCGACGGCGATGGCGACGCATTTCGTGCTGCTTTTCTGAACGAGGTGCGCATCTGGCATCGACTGTACCACCCGCACGTTGTCCAGCTCTTCGGCGCTTGCCACGTTCACCGGCCATTCTTTGTGAGTGAATTCGCGGCCAACGGACAGCTGGACGACTACTTGCGGCGTCATCCTTTGAAGATGTGGGAGGCGCTTCACGAAGTTGCTCTGGCGCTGCGATACCTGCGCGCCAAGCGAGTGGTGCATAGCGATCTCAAGTGCAACAACATCCTTGTCGGCGCCGACGGCCGCGCGAAGCTGACTGACTTTGGTCTGAGCTCGTTGGTCAGCCAGCGAGTCCAGGAGCCTGACGCAGAGGATCAAGTCGACAGAGGAAAGAGCCATCCAGTCGGAGCAGTCAGGTGGAAGGCGCCGGAGGTGCTGAGAGGCGAGCGCGCAAGCTTCGCGTCCGACGTCTTCTCCTTTGGCATGTGCATCATCGAAGCAGTCAGCGGCGAGTTCCCGTGGGGCATGCAGCTGCCGGATGCCGCCGTCAAGTTCCACGTCGTCAAGCTCAAGAAGCTGCCGCTGCGACCGCCAGCCTTCACTGGTAGCACGAATGGCGATTCGGCGTGGCAGATTGTGCTCGACATGTGTCGCTACGACCCACGCGAGAGGCTGGACGTCTCCGCCGTCGCGACTGCTCTCCGAGCCCTGGTGTGACTCGACCATTTGAAGCAGATCGCAAGTGTGTCTGTAGTGTAATGCACACCTTGGTGTTACTACTCCAGCACTGGAGACGAGCGATGTGTTGAATGGATGCGATTTGAGCAGGTGTTCGTCGTTGCTGCTTGGAGCTGCGACGCAGCCGGTGTGCGTCACCTGCTGCTTGGGGCACATCACCTGCCTCATGGCACTCGAATGACAGCCATCAGCGTGACGCTAGCGGTGTCAGCCACGCAGTTCGCATCGAGCGATCTTCCCTGTCATCAAGTTGGAATGTACCCGTATATTCGTAAGATTCCGTTGTCAAAACTCTTCAACGTGGTTGATGGGCATCAGCCTTCACGCACACGATTGGACAAAATAAATCATTTATGCTCTCTGATTGGTCAAATCAAACTCATTTCACCTGGCATAGTAACGCCAAGTCAATCGAGCGGCTCCGGTTGAACTCAGTTGAACCTCCGAGCGCTTGACGGTCGCCATCTTCTCGCCATCACTTGGTCATTATCTCGGCGCCTCTCGGTCTAGGCAAGCGGCCCCGGAAGCAGCGGCGTGGGAGGCGAATGAAGGTCGTCAAGGCGGCGCTGGAGGCCGAGGCGGCCCCGCGCTGGGGCTACGCGGCCTTCGTGTCGCTCATGCTGTACCTCGTGCGGCGCGCCGGCATGAAGGACGTCGCGGGCGAGGTGCGTCTCGAGCGCGGCCCATACCGAGTCGGAGTGGATCGCCTCTCTCTCTATCACCACGCTAACGGTGCCTTGGTGATGGTGCGGGCAGAACATGCTGAGCTTCTTCGCGGCGATGCTGCCGACCGAGATGGCGCACAACCTGCTGGCCCTCAACGCGTACGTCATCTACCGGCTGCGCAAGTCACAGGCGCCGGTGCTCTCGGGCTGGGTCGGGTCGCTCGCGGCGCTCGCGCAGGGCGTCGTGCTGCTTAAGCTCGGCGCCATGTGCCAGGGCAATCTGAGCGCCAAGTACGCGCTGCGCGAGGCCATGAAGGGCTCCGACATCCCGGCGAGCGCCGTCCAGCGCGTCGGCGAGCTGTCGCTCAAGCACTGGCTGGGCGTGGCGCTGCCGCTGCCGCAGAGCGTCGCGCTCTCCTTCAGCTACCCAGGCGTGCGCAAGACGCAGACGGTCGCGTTCGCGCACGTGGGCCGCAACCGCACGACCAAGCTCTTCATGGACGTGTTCAAGCACCGCGACGCGCCGGCGAACGCCCCTATCTTCCTGTACGTGCACGGCGGCGGCTGGGTCATGGGCGACCGCAAGAATCCGCCGCAGCCGCTCATCTACCAGGTCGCGTCGCTCGGCTGGGTCGTCTGCGTGATCGACTACCGGCTGTCGCCCAAGGTGGCCTTCCCGACGCACCTGGTCGACACGAAGCGCGCCATCGCGTACCTGCGCCGCTGCGCGCGGCTCAACTTTGACGCGGACCCGGAGTTCATCGTGGTCGGTGGCGAGTCGGCCGGGGGCCATCTCGCGAGCCTGACCGCGCTGACGGCCGGGGACAAGTCGCTCCAGCCGGGCTTCGAGGAGGTGGACACGAGCGTGCGCGGCTGCGTCGACACGTACGGCGTGCACGACTTCAAGGACCGGCACGGCGTCTTCAAGCAGCGCAACAAGAGCAACATGTTCCTGCGCTTCATCGAGCTGCTCGTCATGCAGAAGAAGCTGGCGGACGCCGACGCCGCCTTCGACCAGGCGTCGCCCATCAGCTGGCTCGACGGCGAGCGCGCCGCCACACGCGCCGACCCGGTGCCGCCCTTCATGGTCTCACACGGGTCGCTCGACACGCTCGTGCCCTTCGACGACTCGTTCCTCTTCTACGAGCAGCTGCAGCGGTATCGCGAGCGCTGCGCGCACGGCCCCGTCGCCGGCGTCCACGACATCTTCATCGAGATCCCCGGCGCGCACCACGCCTTCAACTACATGATGTCGCCGCGCGCGCTGGCGCACGGGCAAGCCGTCTGCGCCTTCCTGGACAACCTGTACCGCAAGACCAAGCGCCTGGACGCGAGCGCGAGCGCCACAGCGGAGGCTGGGAGGTCCGCCGTCGAGGAGCTCGAGGCACACCTGTCGACCTCGGTGGTCACTGAGCCCACGTCGAGGCTGTAGGGAGGAGGAGGAGCGAATGAATTGAATGTGAAGTGTGCTGAGTGACATGGCGAGTGTTGCCCAATTGGCGGTTGCTGCTGATCCCGACGATGTTGGCAGAGCTTCAGTGTGGTCTCTGGAGTTCTTTACAGTGGTTATGTCAGCCAACAGCAGCGTCTTGCAAATAGAGGTATCAAAGTTGGGCTGATCAACTTTGGACAACTACCCCTCAACTTTGAGGATCCCAACTCACCCCCAACTCTCTCAACTCACCTCCAACTCACCCCCAACTCACCCTCAACTCACCCCCCTCATATTACTCGCATATCTATTCTATACTAACATCAAGTAAATAAATCTCAAGTCAATGCAAATCAAACCGACTTCATCGCCACACTTGAGATTGCAGGACGCGTCGCTGTTTTCGGTGCTCGGCCGGCTGTTGTTGGTGCTCGACTCCCTGTTGGTCGCGTCCGCGTCGCTATTGGTCGTGTCTTCGTCGCTGGTGATCGATCCATATTGGCGGCCATCAAGTCGCTGTTTTTTGTGGTCGCGTCGCTGTTGCTGGCGGTCGGCTTGTGGTTTGCCCCCGACTTTCTGTTGATACTCTGCTCGCCCCATTCGGCCTGCTGTCGGACGAGAATGGATGGGGACGGCTAGTCGTGGATGTACAATTCAGCTGGGACCCCTGCTGCATTTCGCACCGCTGCGGCTTCGGGGCTGTATCGGACTCCGCTAGCTCAGACCCCAGGCACTGGGGTGATGCGAAATGCATCCCAATCATCAGGGCGGCGATCAACAGAAAACAGGACGCCGCGGCAACGGCGGACGCCCAGCTCAATGAGAACAAGGCCGCAACACATCGATCAGGTCAATGTCAATGCTCCCAGCGTTGGGAGATCAACACAAGCATCGCACCGCGCAACAGACTTGAGATTGTTCCCCATGCGACATCAGCGCAGAAAAGAGGTGTGGCAGTTCGTCAAGCTGGCGGCGAAGCCAGAATTCTGGCATATTGCCGACCACGACCTCAAGAACGAACATGCGGCCTTCGCCTTCTGTACAAAGTGCAAGGTTGATATCGCGTTCCGCCCGACAAGCAACAAGGTTCTCGTCCACATGGTGCGCCATCATGAAACAGACATGCAAGAATTCCTTGTGGCAAAGACAGCAATCAAAGACGGTGCCACCAGAGACTTGTCCATTGCCTTCGCGGAAGCAGCTGGGCCGCAAAAGAAGAGGGCCGCACGCCGCCTCACTGCTGAAGAGCAAAAATACGTGAACAGACTTCTCGCGCAGTGGATCGCACGTCATTTTCGTCCTATGCTGATGGTGCAGGACGCTGGTTTTGTCGAGTTTGTGCGCTACATCACTGTAGATCTCGGCAACGTGCAAGTCAACCTCCCGAAGCGGACACAACTGCGTTCGGAAATCGAGGCGCTTGCTCGTGACCTGCGGGCCAAGATTAGCGGTTTGATCTGCAAGGGCTGCCACTTCTACTCGATCACGAGCGACATTTGGACAGCGCGGAACGCTCGGAGTTACATATCGTGCACTCTCCACTACGTGAACGAGGAGTTCTACCCCGTCAACTGGAAGTTGGATGTCCATAACTCTCTGGCATTCACGACAGCAGCGCCATTGCCAACTCCTTGACAACCATCTTGCACGAGTGGTCACTTTCGCTGGAACGATGCGCCAAACGATGAGAGATGGTGGGCCAAATATGGTCCGAGCTGCCAGCGACATGGGCATCGGTCACATGTCGTGCATCGCCCACTCGATCTATCTTGTTGTGTCGGGCATGCTGATCAAGCCGAGGAGCATGGACTGAGCTGCACGGACCAACAGGACGTTGAACGATTCTGATGAGTTTGATTAAGCGATTGCGGCTGACGGTTATGAAGAAGAACTACTTGAAGTGGAACACGACGCTCTACACAGCATCCAAGGACTTGCGGTTCATGAGTTGGAGTCGTATTTGGACGAGACGTACACAAGCCTTGAGCTCAATGAGCTCGAAGCTATGCGCAAAGTTGTGCAAGGGTTTCGATCTCTGGCAGTGTACTTCCGAAAGTCACCAAAAGCACGCAACCGCCTCGTCAAGATCCAGCACGACGAATTGGAGACACCGCCTCATATGGCGCTGAACTTGATCGTCGATTGCCCAACACGATGGAGCAGCTGCTTCGACATGATTGAGAGGTTTATTGCTCTGAGACCGGCGCTTCGCAGTTTCTTTGTCTATCTCGGAACTACCGCTGGGCGCTACGAGCTCAAAGACGTGAAGAAAGCTCTCTTTCAGCCGAAGGACGCTGACTGGCTGACAATCACGTGCTTGCGAGCATTACTTGCCCCGTTTGGCTCATCAACGAAGATTTTGAGCGGACAGACGTACCCGACGCTTCCCTTGGTGCTCCCAACCATTTCGAGTATCAGACGACGACTGTCGAACCGGTCCATGTTCGACCGTGCGTTTGCTATTGCGGGGGACGAGGTGTACGTCGACGAGACACGGATCCTGATGCAGGCGTGCCGCAAGCGGATTCTTGAGCTCTTTGACAAGCGTTTTGCCGCTCTTGAGTCCTCCGATCTGTCGTGGATCGCATTTCTGGACCCGAAAGTGGCACGCACAATGAATCACCTCACTGCAACTACCAGACCGATTGCATGCGCCGACATTGTTCGTGCAAGCATGGAGATTGCGCAGCAATTGGACACGCTCGAAGCAGATGTCAGTCCGGCTGGGGTAGTTCACAGATC